>DWNE01003778.1:0-16150 GCA_018249875.1 Cecropterus toxeus
AAAGAAAAAACTCAGTTCTTCTTGCACCGTGGTTTGGTTTTTTTGGTGAGTCCGCCACATTTGAGATTGAACTTCCACCACCCCCCCCCCCACGCTACGCCACTGCATTGATCACCTTATTGCATTATGCAATGAAAGAAAGTGCTGTGTTCCTTGCCATAATAATAAGCTGAAAAATATTTGCTAAACTATATTCCATGATATAAACATAAGTTCATTTCAGGAATTTATCCTAACATTTATTTTAGGCAAAGGAGCTTACAGACAAATCTTATTTTGTGCCAAATTATATTTCATTGTTATCATACTGTTATATTATTAAGATTGTATCATTGACATAATTTATTAAGAATTAAATTCATTTCAAAATATTGTAGCTCAGCTCTACCAAAAGAAGATTGTAGAACAATAAATTGAAATATCGTGCAGATGAAACCTGGAGCATACAGGCAGACTTTATAAATGTTTTAATGTGATGTTAAATTTAGTTTTAAAGCTTAATTATACCTCAATGAATTTAAACTTTTTGCCAACCATTTAAAACCATATAACAATGTAATCTGAGATTCTGCTGTTTATGCTATCATGTTTTCATATACCCATGTTTTGCACAATTGGCATACACTTAACAAATCAGCACTATTTATTCAATATTTCATTCGAGATGCTTTGTCCCTCATTTCTTTAGTATGAAACAAAATTTGCAGTGATTATTATTTATTTCATTGCAAAATATTTAAGTATTTATTATTCGTTACTAAATGTTATATGACAATGTTACAGTCATGGTCACATATTGCAATAAAAATATGTATCATTGGACATTTGTTTTTAATGCCATGTAAATTTTGTGATTAAATAAGATAATGTGTCGTAATTAGTTAAGATATACTTATAGCTTCAATATATCTCAGTTTATGTTTATAAAAAATGAGATTTTTCAATGCTGTAGAAGTTTACTAGTAACTCCGCCCTTCTACACTCAGTGCAATATTTTAGTTTATTATGCAGAAACAACCAATTTAATAATATTTTATCTTCGCGTAATACTTCCATCAAAATAAGTTCAGGGAATTGACCTAAAAACTTTCTGTAAAAAATTTAAAGGGATGGCGCCTGCTTTTATAATTAGTTTAAGTGTTCAAATTACCACCGACAAGGGTATTGCAATTTTTTTAAGTTGAGGCAGGTAGACCATAAAATGCTAAATTAAGCCTTTTATCCCACTGTAATTTAATATTCGGGACAACTACTTTATTGGGTACTTAATTGTTGCTTTATAAATAATTAAAGCGAAATACACGAATTTGGAATAATTAAATGCGTTTCTTTTCCTTCTATTTATAACCTTATTACCGTACCTTATATTACCAATATTAAGATGTAGCACAATAGCTTAGGATACGTATCGGCAATGGCCGAGCCGCGGGACGGATGTTGCCACCTGTTTAAGATCCCGCGGCACTTTTTTAGGTTGTCTACAGTCCCCGATTAGATTGGAGATTGAATTATCAACAATCAGGTCAGCTATGCTTGCTCCCATTTGCTTCCTGATTCAGTCAAATTGTACAGATTACACGCCATTAATTTGCTAAAAGAAATATTTTTCAAAAGACCTTTTCTTGATGAATTATTCTGCGGCATAATTCTACACAACCCTCGGGACAGCCATTTTTTACCAGTCTACCACCTATTGCCAACTATTTCGTTGAAAACCTTAAATTTATCCCGCAACTGCCCCATAAACTCAAAAAAAATCCCATACCTGTCTGAAGCAGACAGACTCGTCAGAATACTGAAATTAGATGAGAAGACATCACATTTTTTACAATAATAGATGTTAATATATGAACCCGTACAACAGGACAAAATATTTAAAACATTGTAACCGATGTACATTTAACCGCCGATTTCAATGCACTTTATCCATACAAGTAGCATTTACTTTAACCAAAAATAAAACCCAAATTTTTTCACAAAATTATATTTTGTGTGATAACACCTGCTACATGTTTCTTATGTTAATATATTTACAATATTTTATATACTACACATTAGTAACAAATAACATTCATAACCTTAGAGGAGCAGATCTTACAAATAATAATTTACTGTTCCAACGAGTTGGGGCGGCGCCCGCGCTCGTCACGTCAACCTGTTCCTTACGTGTGTAGCTAAAGGCCATAACTAAACGAAGTTACTTAAAAATAGTCAATTTTCTCGCGAATTAAGTGTTAATAACATTTGGCAATAAATTAACTAGGATAACACGAAAATAATCCTTAAGCACGTAGCATAAAAAAATGAAATGTAAAACTCTATACTAGCATAAAAATAAACTATAATAAAAACCGTCCTTTAGGCCTGTCAGTGTCCATCGGGTAAAGTCCCGCCATCGGACAATACTTACCGTTTCCTCCTAATACGCTATCACATTGATAAAAATCAAAAATCATTATATCATACAAATATACTAAAATTACGAACTCTATGTATACAGCCTTGTGTTAAGTAAAAGCGGTACATTTACAATATCTTACATAGAAATTATTGATAGGGGACGAGAAAGAGGCACTTCCAAGAACAGATTAGAGAACTAATTGTTAAATTATAATTACAAACGCAGACTGTACAGACAATAATGTATTTTATATCACCTATGTGAACAAACAAAACAGGATATACATACAAAATACGATTCTCAAACGATTTTTACATCAAAAGTACATTTTGCGTTTCAAAAATGATTGCACATCACATCAGACGTAATTCAAACACTTAATAGATAAGTTTGTTTCTTTGGAAATCATGAATATATTAATTTAACATGATTTAAGCACGCGCCTACCAGATCGCTGTCCAATCGACAAGGTTATCACAGTACTCGCGCCGACACTAAGTATTACTCGACAGTCTCAGTATAAAAACTTGCAGCGCTCTCTATAAGGGTACAGGTCACTTATTGCACTATAATATTATGCTACATTTCATTGACACACTAGTCATTATTATAAACAGTTTTTAAATACACTTTATCTGCAATTTTGTACTTTATTCAGCTTCAATATCGGGTACTGTGCTTTCTCAACAAGAGAAACAATCGTTTACATACATATGATACAAAAATAACAAAGCTGCTTCCACATCACTGGTGTAACAGGAGGAGTACATCGTCCACTGGAGTGGAACCGCATAAGGCAACTGAAGTGGTGTTAATAGTTAATGTTTACGCTATATACATACTATCTTAACAAAAGCATAATTATCTTATTACTTTGTACTATGCCTTAATTATCTACTATACACTCCGGCTTGTTTTTGGTCAGGGTTGCGCATGCTCAATCCGAGCGTCCGTGGCGGCCGAACCGTAGAAACGAACAAAACTGCCAAAACAAATTTCAACTGGAATGCCAAGTGAGTATTTTACGTACAATTTCGACACTGTTTTATCGGTTTGACCGTTCTATCAACTAACCACTATTCACTTCACCGTTTAAACACTTAGCATCATTGTTTCAGACACTGAGTTTTCGGTCGAGGCTACCGGCGCATAGTGGTGTTCAACGTCTGCATGGCGAGGGAAGGCGGAGGATTGATGTAGGCGGGCGCGTACGCGTACACGTTTGGTTGCTGCGCGCGGGGATCGTTCGTAGAATACTGCACAGGCGGCTGAACGTTCATCATCTGTACCGGCAAGTTGTTGAATTGCTGCTGGTGAGGCACCCGGTAGCCATTGAGGCTGTACTGGCTGATAATGTGCGAGTTGAGGTTCGGCGACATTCGCGAGCCGGGGCCCATTTGCACGTGTTGCATTGGACTCAGGTTGCCTGTAGAATACATAAATATGCATAATTGTATACAAAGTACCCAAATGTATTGTTTCTGATCTTTTGCCAGATTAAAATTAGCTTATTTAATACTATCCAGTTCTTGAAATGAATATCTGATCGATTTTTTTTCGAAATAAGTACCTCTGTGTGCTTACAGATGTTACAGAACTTACATATTTTTATGAACATAATACACTGATTTAATGCATACTTAAGACTACTTATTTGTTGATACATGAAACTTTGTGTAAAATCTGCTACAGTGAGTGATTGATCAATGCTTTCCTATATGTACATTATCTATCTAGTTCTGGGTCTGTCACTGTTTCACCAGCAGACAGTGATTAAATAGTCATTTAGATTTCGTTTTGTGATCCAGATGTTTATTTACTCCATTCTTTGTCAATCATGACAGTACTCTTATGTGAGGCCATAACTACAGTATTTATATTAATTGATTTATACTGACTGGTAGCGTTCCGCGCGTTCCTCGGAGACTCGAGCTGGTTGTGAGCCGGCGCGTAGTACTTGGCGGCCGCGGCGTGGTAGTGGCCGGCCGGCGGCGTGCCCGACTGCTGCCCGTACTGCACATCACAACATTCACAACTGAACGCGAGCTACGTGGATAAACGCTCACATTATATATCGTTCTACAAACAAAAATAAACATGCTTCCCGTAGTTTTCATTTATAGCTTAAATATTGCAATTCATACGTGAGGAAGTCCGAACCACCCACTAAAGAGTGAGAATGTATATCTTTTACACTTGTACATTATATTACGTTTTCAGTTTCCTTGAGAATTGCTCGGGTAAAGAGGGAACCCCTCGAGGCCCGAACATCCTTGCCTAACCGCCCTTATGTCGACTTAGCTGTAGCATAAGAGAGACTGGTAGGTAAGACGTACCGAGATAGATGATACACATGAGATATGTTCCGATGCATAATCTATCATTATTTTTGTAATACTGAAGCAGCAAGCGAGCACGTCATCACCCTAATAAGTGGTCACTGCCGCCTTTGAAGTTGGCTACATATACTTGAGGTTGGCCACAGATGCCTTGTTACACTAATTGCTCCTTTTTATATAAAATTTAAGCAGAAAACCACTAGCCACTGTCTCCCATGCACCTTAGCATGGTTTTACTTTATGTTACTGATCTGTGGGTTTAGTTACTTCTTAAGACTAAAATGGTATATTTCAACAATAATCATCTTTCATCATCAAACATATATTTATATTTACAATATTAAAATAAAGTCATTGTATTCACACGTGTATTTATTTTCTTTAATTTGTAGACACGCCTTCCATTTTGTAACTACTAATACGTCATTAATATGCATCAAAATTTCCCTGCATATACATGTATTCTTACGATTGTGCATAAAGCTGTACATATATAGTCTGTGTATTGTTATAACGATTCCTCGAGCCCAAAAGCTTTATAGCGGGCGTACCTGCGGCGCCGGCGGCGTGTGCGGCGGGTGCTGCGGCGCCTCCGCCATCTGCTGCAGCTTGGCCAGCGAACACGACGGCGCCCAGCCCGCGTGGTACTGCTGCTGCTGCTGGAACGACAGGTAGCCGCCCTGGTAGCCGCCCGCGCCGCCCGCCGCCCCGCCCGCCGCGCCGCCCGCCGCACCGCCCGCGCCGCCCGCCTGCATCACCGCTCCGCCTGGTACAGATTGATACATTAGTACGAGTGTCAATTTGAGAACATAACACACAGTGAGTACGAGATGGACCGGACTCAATTTAAATTGAATCAAATATTTAAAATTACTCCTAATAATACTAATAATAACCATGTTAAATATACTACTGCATAAAATACAATTAAATACTGCACAGATACAAAATCGTATTCCTTTAATTCGACTATATTGGAGTACCAAATACACACGTATTTACATACTTCGTATTCGTACTTATTCACGAGCACGTGGTGAGTATCTAAAAAAATGTGCATCTCAATTATCATTTATCCTGACAAAATTAGGATTAAATTATTATCTTAACGTAAATATGTTCCCAAAGCGGGAGGATAACAAATCCTAGTGGATACATAGAAACTAAAACGGAATAAGGGTACAAAATTGAGAAGTATGTTCTAGAAAGGGTATAAGAACAGAAAAACGAGCATGCAGTCCACCTGATAATAAGCAGTTACTGCCGACATGGCTCATGTTCTATATGAAGTTGCTTACTAATGAGTAAGCAACTTCATATAGAACAGGGACACTAACTGAAGTCGATCGCAGATGCTTTGCTACTCCTGAAGACTAAGATGGCCACCTCATAGATAAGTAAGCCGGCCACTAACTTCCACCTTACGCAAGAACTGTTTCATGTTAGAAATAGGTGTGGCGGTGGTACCTCCCCGGTCGAATTAAGCAGGTTCCACTACCACCTGGTAAGTAATAAGAAATAAACGGGAAAAATAAGGAGGCTTCAAAATCCTCTAGTTTTGAGTACGCAGGGTCCGGGAGGTCTCACCGTGCGCGTGGTGCGCGGGCGGCGTGGCGCGGTGGCGCGCGGGCGGCGTGGCGGCGCCGCGCAGCGCCTTCTCCGCGCCGCCGTGCGCGCTGCCCGCCGCGTTCCTGCACACACGAATTGAATTAACACATGCTATTATTTACCATCTTGTTATGTCAATAGTAGGTTTGTGTAGGTTGCAAAACAGTAGTTTTCAAGTGTCAAAAGTCCACTTAATGTTTTTAGAGTAATCGCTACACACAGGCTTACTGCTACAGTTATAACAAACATGTATCCCCACAAAGGTATGTATGTGTGCAACTGAATGATCATAAACAACAGTATTTAGTATAAATGTAATAAAATATCTGTGCAATTCACACACTTCCAGACGACTGAATATATGTAAAAAGCAACATAAAGTACATTACTTTTCAAAATTATTTGAGTTAGAATTTTGAAAACTATTTGTAGTATTTTTTTTATTACCTTTGTTATTTGTATTATTTTTACGACTTCAAAAATGAGTACCAATTACCTCAACTTGATCGATCGCAAATATTGTATTAAATCAGTAAAAGAAATATAAAAATAACTCACCTATTCCTATTATTAATCTTTTGTTGCTTAGGCGGCTGATTCGGCTGGCTCATAATGGACGGTATGTGTATTGACGAGTGCGGGGGATACTGCGGACTCGGCACCGGGTGCATGTGCATCATCGAACACGGGGACGCCAGGTCAGACCCGATACTCGTCGGAGACTCCAACCCTAGCTGGCTTACGTCCAGCTCACAAGCCGGGTATTGCACTGAATGAACAGAATTACTCGTCGAGTCCGGCGTGTACACCCCCATAGATTGCAAAGCGGGACTGACCGCTTCGCACATCTCTTCCTTACTGGTATCCTTCGGCGACTCGTCCTTCTTCGACTGGCGAGACTTTTTCTCGATCTCAGTCTTCTCCTGACCGCAAGGGCCGTTTTGGTTGAACGGAGTCTTACAGCCCGGTGACGTCATAACCTGGGGACTCTGTTGCCGATATTCAGCACAACTCGTTACCACCTGCTGCTCCTGCTGCTTCACTTGCCTTTGCATCATCTGTTTCATTTGAGCCTCGTTCGCATTGTGCGACTGTGATTTTTTAGGCTCGCACTGAGTTTGACACGCGGTCGTTGTTTTAGACTGCTTCGCTGGCTTACACTCGCTTTTTTGAGAACATTCCGAAGCCTTAGACGTTGGCGCTTTCGTTTCTTTGAAATGTGGCAAACCAGTGGTTGCATAAATTCCACTGGAGAGCGCACCATACGCTATATTATGGAAATCCTTCTGATCATACTTTGGATGAAGCTTTTGCGGAGACTTTTGCATTTGATCCAGATGTGGCAAGTTGAATCCCTGTAATTTATCCAAGTAATTCTTGTCGTTAGTCTTCATATCTAGAAACCTATTGTGGTCCCACGTCCCTTGAAGTCTCGTCGTATCCCATGGAGCCCACTGTGAATACTGTGCATGGGTAGTATGGTAGTTTGGTATTTGGTTCATCGCATAATCAGCTTTTGGGACCAATTCGTTGTCATATTTGAATTTAGACAACATTTTTTCATTCTGCTCCTTCAAAGTTAGCTGTGTTGAACAGCTCTTATCATGTTTCACGGACGCGTTTTTTGAATCGCATTTGGCGGTATTAGACTTTTCTTTCTTAAAAAAATCTTGTTTCTTAGGTGGTTCGTTTGGCTTTGTATCCATTTTACTCGTAACAGCAACGGTGTTTATGACGTTTATTGGGACAGATGTCTCTGGCTTCCTTGCGTTTGTATTCTGTTCTGGAAAAAACATCCTGGGTTCAGGCGTACTTCTAGGAGTATCGTTTTTTGTCGACTTCTTGTCCGTTTTCTCCAATTTACTGTGAGCTGAATTCACTCTGACATCTCTAAGTTTGCTTTTTTCCCTGGGCTTCTGGTTGGGATCATTTTTTGGATCTTGAGAATTTGACTGGATAATGTTCATTGCACTGGCTATTGAATTTTGTATGGCATTGCTGTTAACGTAATTTGGATCCAAATCAGTCCTTTCCATTCCTAGGTTCACGGCGGCGTTAGCGCTTTGACACCGGGGTAAAAAACTTATGTCGCTTACAATAGGAACCTTCGGCACAACTGGCGTTACAACTGGCGACGTGATGGGATGTGGAACTTCCAACTTTGTAGTACTCTTGCTGATCACTGGTGTAGAGTCTGATATGTTGTTAATTATGCGGTTAGACTCAATAGGTTTCATAAGAATTTTGTCAGTTTGTACTGCCTGAGATTCTTTTGTTACACTGGCCCTGTGATTGTGATAAGAGGGATGCATAGAATTTATTGGTTGTATCGTCATAGAGTTACTGACGGCATTTTGATAACTCTGCAATGTACTCTCTATTACATTTCTTGAAATTACTATGTCATCCTTTTTTACATTCACTGGATCATTTCTGAAAGGAATTTCGTTCTCCTTACTAGTTATTACATTTGTCAGTTTATTTCTGTTGTCCATATCAACGTAAGAATCCATTTTTGGAGGATCTGGTTTCTTCATTGGGTTTGGAAGTTCTCTTGTAGGGTCAAGATTTTGTATAATAGATTCAATTTTGTTTGGGGACTTTTTCTCAGAACTTTTGATCTCATCCATAACTTGAAGTTGAATGACAGTTTCTTTCCGCATTTCACACTTTTTCTGCTCACATACAACTTCCGTGATTGATTTTTCGGGCGACTTCTTCTGCCGAGGTGACTCGCTTATGACCGATTTATTATCATTTTTCTTAGGGGATATGCCAGCTTGAGGAGAGTTGGCATTGTCAGATTCACCTTCAACAACAATTGTTTCTATCTGATGTATCTTGGGCACTATAAGCTCCACCGGCGGTCTCACCGTATTTACTTCATCCTGACCTTTAGCATCTAAGACAATGTGAGCATTTTCAGTTGAAACAACAGGCATGACTTTAGAGGGACTTTCATTCTCTTCAACCTCTTTCGGTTTGTTCTCATTTGATGGTGGAACTGGCGCTATACTGTTAGGTTTAGGGGATGGCAAGGGGCAACTCTGGCTGTTATTGTCATCTGATTCAGATATCACAATTGTATCTTTATCATCAAGAAGAGCTTTATTTGGAGATTTTTGTTCACTATTTCTAACCACTGATTCACTCTCGATTATTGTTTGTGCATTAGATACTATATTTGTTTCTGTATCATCGCAGCTCATATTGACATCCTCCGGTTTACTTTCAACTGCAACATGTTCATGTTCCATTTTTTCAGTGGTGCTAGTTTCATTTATAACCTGATCTTTTTCAGCTATTGATTTTGGGGAGTCCATGTGTATACTATCCAGTTCCATATCGCTGGTGTGATGGTCGGTACTATTCTCTTCCACTTGTCGAGGCGTCGCCGGTTTACTCGCAACACTTCTTCTATCTTCTCCTTCTTCCACATCCATTTCGTCATCGGCTTCTCCTGACGAATCTTCCGAGCTTGCATCAGAGTTTTTGTTCTTCTCTACAATCTTTTCATCACTTGGACATAGTAATGTGTGATTTTGCACTTCAGTGGGTACATTCTCAACCTTTTCAGTTTCTTGACCAAGTGAATCGTCTGTCTTATAGTCAATAAGGTCTTCTTTACCAGTTTTTGCTTTTTTCGCGACTGGTGAAGTGATTGCACTGATGTTTGCAGAATTATTCGTTTTCTGACGTTTATTCTTGCGACCTCTCCATGCTAATTTTCTTTTACTCTTAGGTTTAACTGCATTAACAACAGGTGTACTGTCAATTCGTGTTTCAATACTTTCTTGACTTTCTTGACTATCAGAAGCATATGTTGGTTCCTTGGTACTTCTTCGCCTACTCCTTTGAGATGTGATCTCACTAAGATCATTATGTACCATTCTTGAGGATCTTCTGGCGACACTTTTACTCCTCTGTCTTCTAGGCGACTCTTCGTCCTTGGTTTTATCATCATCAAGGTTAGTTTCGGAGATCTTTCTGGCAACCTCACGTCTTCTTTTCCTACTACCATCACAGAGTGTTGGAGTTTGATACGTAGTCTCACTATATTTAAGCGGTCTCGTTCGTCTCCGACCTGAGGATGTAACTTCAACTGGAGGTTCCGAAACGTCTTTTTCGGGCTGTTTTACGTTCATTTCCGCTTTCGGTGCCGGTGTTTCCGGCTCAGTTGCCGTATCTTCACTTTCAGTTTTCATTTCACCCTCGTCATTTTCCGTATCTTGATCACCGGATCCCTCTTCCGGTGATCTAAACGGATTTACAGTAGGTGCCAGTAAAGGAGTCCACCTTAGGCATTCAGGATCTATTTCCAGACGCGGTTTGCTTCTCACCTTCCTTATGTGGTTATCGACTTTATTCCAGTCAACACAAATACCCAGCCTTATGTTATCACTATTGGGAATATATCTAATAAAACCGAGTAACTGAAACGTTATAGCGATATCATTCATATGCATGCCTGTTATATGCGCTATATCATCAAATGTAAACGGTTTATCTTTGTGGTCATGGAGAAACTCAAGAATTACGGATTTCCAGTAAGCATGATATGAGACTCTTCCAAGATCTGACAATGGTTTTTCTGGTGTCCCCGGTTGCCCTTCTTCCTTTGATAGTAAATAACCTGTGAAAGAGAAAAGAAAATAATGAATAACCTGTAATTCACAAGTAAGGGAATAAAATATTTTATGACATGACAGATAAAGTAAAGATAATTCCACCACTCACTAAAATGGATCAAAAATCGTCCAAAGCCTTGTCTCTGGTACTGCGGCATTGTCATTATACAGGACACATTATACTTCTGTTGACAGTGTTTTTCTTTGGAGAAGTATCCTACTAGATGACAACCTTTGCTGTCATTCTTTGTGAGAACGTAGAATAAGAACGGCTCCACGTCGTAGTAAAGCGTTTTGTGGTCTAGGAAAAGTTTCGCCAGTAGACATAGATTTTGACAATAAATCTTATTGGCGTTGCCGTCCACTTCAAACACCGATATATCTCCACATCGGTATATCTCGGTGGCAGGCGGGTGTCGCCAGAGGCACTTGTCTAGATGTCGCATCAGAACGGCTCGACTCTTCGCATACTTCAGACAGAATTCGCAGAGGAACAACTTCGGTAACCTGGAATTAAACAGTACCGGATTTTAATAAAACATCGTTATGGAATAATTAAGCTATTTTGACTGTTCAAAAGACTATCAGGCTAACAGGTTATATGTAGTTTTATACAGGTTTATACAGGTGCACCAGTGTAGACTAAGACCCATCGCGAGCATCTTCCGCCAGCGCCTATGGAATGCGGCGATAATACAATTCTTCCCTAAATATTATTTATTATTTGACAATAATTAGAACGCCGCCTGACTGCCCCACGTGTTAAATCCTGTGATCCACCCCCACGCTAGTTAATACCGATGATACTGTTTTTGAAATTTGGAAAACATGTATGCGCAATTTTCAGCATACGCTCTCAACAGAATTCATAAAAAATTCATCACGGAGTTTAAAAGAAAAAATACAGAAGTATGAATTACATATTTTTACGAACTGACCTGGCGTATTCCTGCGGGAACGGACTGGAGTACCACGTCTCGATCTCCCACTGGCCGAACTCTATGGCGGAGGGGCAGCGAGGCGCGGGGGCCGGACCCAAGGCGGCAACGGGCGCAGCACCCGTCGGAGGGGGCTCCTCTATCGGCCCCGTTGAGCCCGAAGACCCCGCGGACCTTGCTTGGGAAAACAACTCCGCATCAGCTTCCGTCACGCCCGGCGGCAACCGCTTACCCTCTGAAAATTATTTAGTAATGACCGACCGTGCAGTTCGTTACTGCGTTTAGGCCCAGCTATGATTATGAATGCGTTGATAGATATCGTAGGAGAAAAAGGTAAGAAAACAAAAACGTACTATATAAAAGGAGAAACGAAAAGTGACGATTAAAATGTTACAACATTTAACAAAAATCTTAAACATAAAATTAAAAAAAAAATTAGCAACATGAACGAAAATAATAAATTGATGGACCACTAAGATGGAAAGTGGCTTGTAATTAGTACTGCGAAATTGTTTATATTTATTTAAAATTCCGCAAGTGCAGAACTCATTGTTTGAACAAAACATCTATTCGCTTACAAACCTGTGAGCACCGGCTTGCTTTTCACCTTCCATATTAGTGACATTATAGTTCGTGCTGAAAATTATAGTGGAAATTAAATAAATAAAAAAATAATAAAAATGGATTAACAAAAATAGGAGGGGCACGCACACATCAAGCAGGCATAACCATAACGAGTCACGCTTCGACGTAGAGAAGCGCGAGCGAAAGTGCATGTGTGGATACTGCCGAAACCCGAATAACAAATTAAAGTTTTGTCATCGGCGCTCGGGGTCCGAATAGAAGCGAAGCGGCGAACGGGCCGATAGCACTCACCCGGTCCGAACAGAGAATTCGGGGGAAACGGTACTCGCGAGAGAGAGACAGAGAGCGCCGGCCATCAATCAGAGCGAGCGAGACGGTCAGATCCACCACGACACTTTCACCGCACCTCACGAACCGTTCTTACCCGTCTGATTGGTGGCCGGCCTCGAGACGGCGGAGTGGCGCGCCGCCAGCGCTAAGCCGCGGTACAGTTTATCCGCGTCCGGCGCCGCGCGCGCCCCCGCCGCCGCCAGCCGCACCAGCGCCGACGCGCTCAGCCGCGCCGCGCGCTCCGCGCTCGCCGAGCGGCGCGGCTGGCCCTCCCCGCCCCTCTCGCGGCCCGCCGAGCCGCGCCGCAGCGACGCCTGGTACCGCTTGAACGTGCTCCGCGTCTCCTTTAGCACCTGCCGGTCCCGCTCCTCCCCCGCCTCTTCCGCCTCCTCCCGCCGCCTCTCCGTCGCCCGGGACCGATGCCGCGACTGCGACCGGGAGGCGGTTCGCACCGAGTAGAACTCGGAGAGACCGTCGAATAGCGTCGTCAGGAGCCTGTCGCCGCATCTGCTCCGGCGCCGATGCCTCCTCTCGATCGGAGTCGGTGTTGGAGTCGAGGTAGACGTCGGCGGGGCTTCGATTCGTCGCGGAGGCGGCGTCTCCGGCGGCGGTTCGACGCGGGGTTGCTTCTGCGCTTCGGCAGCGAAACCCCAGGTTCCGTCCGGGCCCGTGTCGAAAGCTAGTCGTTCGAACACCGTCGATATTTGCGTGGGTGCCGGTGGAGGGGGCGGCGGGGGCGTGGGCTCCCGCGGGGGTGGCGTCGGGGACGGCGACGGCGAGGGTGAAGGCGAAGGTGAAGGCGATGGTGAGGGTGAAGCCGAAGCGGAGGGCGACGGCGACGGCGAGCGAGAGGGTGCGAATGCAGGCAGCGCCAGGCGGCAGGACGCGGGCCGTTCGTCGGTCTCCGCGGAAGAGTTGTCAGAGGGGGAGGCATCGCGGTGCTCAAGTCGCAGCTCGACGCGCTGCACGCGTGTGACGCGGACGCCACGCCACTTAGCGCGCTCCCATCCCTCCCATTCGCTCGAGGAACCCCTACATCGGCGACGCTTCACTAAATTGAACGCGGAGAATCTGAAAAATTTCTGTTTCTCCTTCGACATTCTCTGTTCGGACGGGATGCGCGCAAACGGCGGAGCATTACCGTCGGAGGGCTCGTCGTCGGAGTCGATGCGGCGCGCGGACGTCTTCGGCTTCTTCTTCTTCGGTGTACCCCCCATCGTGCTCCTGTTGAGTATTGAGAAAAAAATAATTAAATATTAAAAATGTATTATATTTATACCATCGAAAAAATAAACTATGAAAATGTTACTATTAGTCATGCAACAATGTAACCCGGAAACCTTTTTTTAATTTCTGATATTAAAATATATATACAGAACATGTATTCACTGTTAGCACCTCCACATGAATCGGTAGATACACGAACGTCATACTGTAGAATCTAAAACATTGATGGATGATTACAACTACAACAACATTGGTAACACCACACCAATCGATCGATGCCATCGACTAACATTTAATGAAACAGTCGACGTCGAATACATTTTTGAAGTCTATTATTACAGATAGCTATCGATAGTAAACTCAATCATCGATTGACGATAGTACAAACATCGAATGCACCGATCGATAATCGATCGATTGATGGACACCTACATGGGAATCGGTAAATTACAGTATTGCCTCGACATACACTTGATAAATTCAAGTAGTTACCTAGCGTGTGGTTCGTGTTCGGTGTCGTCGCGCGCGTCGCAGCGCACGCAGCGCCAGGGCGGCGGCGCGCAGCGCGGGTGCGCGAGGCGAGCGCAGTGCGTGCAGCGCGCCGCCCAGCCGCCGCGCGAGCCGCACGCCGCGCACCGCGCGCACTCGCCGCACCACCACCGAGCCGCCTGCAACATCCCAACACGGTTCACGCGCCGTTGCACTGCACTGCACTGTGCACGAACTGCTGCACTACATATGCACTGCACTGCACTGTGCACGAACTACTGCAGTACGAATCGCTTCTTTGCACGAATTATCGCACAATGGTAAATTCGTCAATTTTAAGATTAAGATATTCCAACTTATGATGACAAAGTTGCCAGAATAAAAAGGTCGGAATGAAGACGTGGCTGTGTAACATTAGGGAGTAGACCGAAATATGCTGGCTTTCAGGCCAGCAAACAATAAGGGCGACTTTAATAAGCCGATAATAAGCCTAACTGAATAGGCGCCCTATATAGAAAATGAAGGTTATTATTATATTATTCTAGAATTAAAAACATGGTAATCTAACTCGACTGTGGAATGGACTTTTAAGTTAAATTATTTAAACTTCATTCATTGAAATATAAAAATACAGTTTTGTCCAAAAAATAACGCCTAGAAATACAAAACCCATAGTTTACTACGGTATACGGTCATTTTCCGATCCGGTGGTAGTGTAAGAAAAAATACTGTAAATGACAATTTGTAAGTGGGGGCACTTACAAATTCTCATTTACAGTATTTTAGTAGTAGACCTGTACAAAATAAAGATTTCATTTCAAATGCCAATTAGACCCATATTTATATGGAAACATAACTTACCTTTTTTATAAGCTGCGATATCTCTATAGTACAATCACCACCGATTTTATAGTAACGAATGATTTATTAGTAAGACAGACGTGAAATAATTTAGTACAACCTAATTCCAATACTGCGATTATATAAACTAACTTTCCCAGTAAAATAATTTGTGAAAATTAATATCTATAAACACTAAACTCTCTTCTCAAACAAATCATCTTACGATCACCTACTCCATTCCGTTATTCAATCTATAAGACTAAAAAATAAAAGTCCTAAAGCTATATTGTTCACTAGTCAAAAAAAATGGCCTTAAGATACGACACGTGGATCCCGCACAAAGAAAATAACTACAATGACAAGATATTGGAGATACATATCGATACTAATTACGCGTATTATTATATTGAATGGGAATAAATTGAAAGGGAAAAACATCACACAGGAAAATTTGTAACTACGAGAGCAAAAGACTTAAATAGATTATAAGTACCATAACGTAACAAAATAAAAGTACCTACTTTTAAAAGTCGAAAACAGGATCAATAGAACTGAAACCATTTTTAACACCCACAATAAGACAAAATTGCAAAGTAAGGTGGAACACCCCATGTAGCCTAGGTATACCAAATCTTTAAACTAAAACAAACGACCCGAGAGGCAGAGCGGTCATTAAAACGGTCTAACGCGCAGTGGGTCCCGGGTTCGATTCCCGGCCAGACAGAAATATGAATGATGAATTTAGATTTCTGTTCTGGGTCT
>DWNE01003779.1:0-16149 GCA_018249875.1 Cecropterus toxeus
TGTCCATGGGCGGCAGTAAACACTTACCATCAGGTGGGCTGCTTGCTCGTTTGCTACTTCATATTTATAAAAAAAAAAATAGTCAGCTTACCATAAGATAGCGATATCCATCATCAGAAAACAATTATTGCTCTATAGATTAGTACAGATTCGTAGTTTATAGAATACGACCCCTTAGAAATCTAAGAACTGGACAACAGAATAGTTTTAAATTGGTAAGTATTTCGTATTAATGAAAAGCAAATATGCAAGATTCTAAAAATAATTTAACAATAGAGGTCTGAGGCATCCATTTTTTTGTTTTGAAAAAGGAGTACCTTGCCCAAAATAGTTTAAAAATCCCTATTTTAAACGAAGCAAAAACCGTATAACCGTGGGAAAAATTCGTATATTTTGTTATTTCAAACAAAGGTACTAAAGCTATCACATACATATGAACGTAAATTTATGTTTCATACCAGGTTCCCCTTGAGGCACCCCAGTACCTTTCTTTGTTTTTTCGCCAAGCGTTATTTGAAATTCAAAAGCGAGTAGACCACTTATAATCGGATAAAATTCGCTGTCTAACACACAGATGCTTTATTTTATTCTCATTTTTAACCGTTAGTGCGTATAATTCTCTTCAAAGTTATGAAAGAAATTTTATCAGATATACTTTGTACTGCTTTGAAATTTAAAAATCTTTGCTGATTTTAAATATTAATACTTATAATTTATTAATATGGCACTCAATTCGCACCCTCTGATGGTAACCCCTTTTATTTCAACTGCTGGAATCGGATCTCTACATAAGGGGAAAGCCTGAGACGTAATCCTCCATGCTGCGCCAATGGTAGAGAAATGTTAGAATGACCATCAATAACAAATGTTTTCAAAGTACATAAGGCCTTTTAAGATCTTTAAGCCTTAAGACAAGGCCCTTTCTATAAAAGTAGCAAATAATATGCAGTTCATTTGATGGTAATTGGTCACTGTTCCCCATGGACGTGTGTAATCAATCTATATATAACAGCGGTTCTTTCTGAAGTCAATCACCATCTGTGATTGACTTCAGACAGTGTGTGTCACTTCACTCGAGGCCTAAGATGGTCGCCTCATATGAACTGGCAACCGTATGACGTAAAGGTGGTATATCATCATACCATAAAGTTCTACAACTTTGCAGCTTTTGTTGACATATCTTCGACGTAAGCAAGCATACTTGAAATTTAGCCAGCAATCCGCTATTTTAGCCATTTACCATTTATTTAAGGCACTAACCCACTTATTCACTTATGTGAGCCACTAATCCATTTATTTAAGCCACTAGTCCACTTATGTTAGTCATTAATCCATTTTTTTTAGCCACTAATCATCAATCCAAATTCGGACCGCATCGACGTTAAACCTCATACATAGCTTACAACAAGTTACAGGGCCTCGCGCTTCATCACACACATTAAATATAAAATACTAGCTTTTTCCTTAACGTATTTCTATATTAATCGTCCATAATAAATAACGGCCTAGTAAATAAGTGCGCATTTACGAAGAATCGTATTTTATAGGGATTTACGAATGTTAGGGCCACTTGGACCCGTCTCGAAAAATGGCCGGCAATGCATTAAAGAGACAGAGGGTTAACGTACATATCCGTATTTCTCGAGCTAAAAAGGAATGTAATTTTAAATGGCATAAATAAAATAGTCGTTTTAAATTGTTTATATTTGTCGTTTTTGAGCTTAAGATTTCGTTTGTAAGGTTAAATTATAATTGATTAATTTTGGATTTGAGATAAACTTCATATCAATTTGTTTTATTTTATACGTTAGCTTAAAACTATACAAATAAACAAATGAAGTGCCTGTCTGTAATATCAAAATAACACATAACAACAAAACTATTATATATTTTCTGACTGTTTGTTCTGGGTAATCTTCGAAGAAGCTGGTTTCATTTTTTTTTGGGGTATTAATGTCAAGTACCATTTTGTAAACGCTGGTGAAATCGCAGGGTACAGTTAATATGATAAAATAAATCATTAAAATACATATGGGTCATGTGACAAAGTATTAATAGCAATGTTGGGTGGGTATATTGATTGATATGAAAAATGCATGCATGAATGAATCTATATATGTATATGTAATAAAATGCTACGAAAGTCTTAAAATTTGGATTAGAATAGAAATTAAGTTTTTTGTTACGATTAACCATATTTTACACATCTTAAGTATAAAGCAAGGGTATCTTCCCCCTTTATAATTGATAAAATAAATAAAACATTATTGTTTTTTCTGTGGCCCGTCAATATTGAATCATAAATTTAGTGGCATCTTCAACATTTATGTTTCGGCAGTTGCATAGGATTTTATTTAAATCCGTTCCTGAAGTGCTGGATTTTTATTTGACTTTTTGCAAGGAGCTCTGTATATATTGTTGTTTCGACCGACTACAGAATATTTTTCTAATTTTGTACCATCTAAGTACTTTAAATAAATTTTACATAAATAACTGCGCTAATACGTTTTTATAAACCACTTTTTTATCAGACTGAAGTAGCAAACGAGCATGCAGTCCACCTGATGGTAAGTGGTTACTGCCGCCCATGTACACCTGTAGGCAATTTCATATAGAACAAACTCACTCAAACACACCATTTTTATTTAAAAGATTTAACAAAAGTATAAATCATGTTAATTACATGTATAATTCAGGGATGAGACCGTGGGTAGTGGTGGGTGGTAAAAGTAATAGTAATAGTTTATAAAATCAACATCTACTGGCTTTTTCCCGGCTGAATCAGAAAGAGGATAAAGTTTAAAGCATATCTAGGGTATAAGATATTTGTTGCAAACATTTGCATGAAAATCATGGTTGGTGATTAAAAAACGTTGACTAGAATTTAACGTCTGTGAAATTGTTACCCTTTCAATGATGAGCAATTGAAAGATACAAAGATGGACACCCCTCGCATCTGGTGAATAAGACAATGGGCCTTAATTGCGGAGAACCCCCAACACACCCCTAAATAGGAAGTTAAATATAAATAAGCCAACGAGTACGCATAGATAAAGCGGGGGTCTTAGGGTTCCTTGGCTTCAAACAACGCCTAATAAGCCTCCGCTGTTTTTTGGTCTGTCCGTCTATCACAGCACTTCAGATCCTAAAACGTTGTCTACAGAAGATTTCATCCGGGATAATAGAAAAAAAAATAATAATAAAATGGAGCCCTTTTACACATACAATGGACGTATAGATAGTACGCCCATTTTCTCTTAAACCCTAATTAATAGACACTTTACTTTTTACAGAATAATAACAACATGTACCAAAAAATAAAAGAAAATGCCATCACAGAATGCCCGGCAGATGTGAAACATCGTGTATGTCAAGTAATATGCATAAAAGAGAAGATTGCGACAGGAACTAAACATATAGCATAATGAAAATAACGCCGTCTTCGAACAGTACCCGGCACTAAGTGGAACTAAAACCGCAAATTATTGTCTGTCAAAAAATTGTAACAACGGAATTCTAACCAAAATTTAGTACGCAATATAAGGGAAAACTTTTTCCAAACAGGATGTAAATAACCCTTCATCTAACATGCCGAAGGCTGAATGTAATCTTTACTACTCCCTTTCAACATCACAAAGGCGATTTTCCGAGGTTATTGCCATCATAGAGGTGTGTAGTCGTTTCTATTGAACCGCCGTTCTTTTCAACGATTCTTTTCAACGATATATCAAATGATAAGAGATTGTGGAAGGGTTCGCCTGCCTTTTACCGTCTTTTAAGTCAGATTCGCAGGAAATATAAAGGCAGGGTTGCTGGGAAAATGCAATCTTATTATGAGTCGGTTTTAGACATAAAAATGACGATGTAAAAAGATGTTACCGGTTTAGTGAACGATTTTTTTGAAGTGTTCGTTGTGATTCAAAACTCGATAAAACTGTGTTACGAAAGCATTCGTTGGTGCTACAACTAGATGGCGCTGTTCTCCTTTCTGAATCGCGCTAACGATTTTCCTTCGTAGCTTGTCGTTCAAGATTGGTTTACTCGATAAGATATCCCATATTACTGAATCGATTACTTAATCGATTTTTTATTTTAATTTATAGGTCTACCGTGTGTGACACACATACACACTTTTTTCGTTAGTTTTGCGGTTGGTGCTGCAAGATCATCATAACAACCAACCAAGGCAACCAATACGGCGAAAGAAAAATGGCGGCCCGCTTTACCACGCGGGTCGCCATTTTTCTTGTCACTCTACCGGTGTAGCAAGTAGAGGGTCCCAAGTTCAATTCCCAAGCTGACAGATATCTGAATGTAAGTGCTTTGTGTGCTAATCAGGTTTCCTCACAAACCTGATGAATTATATATGTTGCATATTACGAGTAATAACAGTACTGTAATAACACTATATTGATTGTATAGACTTACTATGTAAGAATGTACTTTTACATACTTAGTCAATACATTCAAGATAGTGTCACATAACGCCTACACGATCTAATTGACGATATATGTTATCAAACTCATATTTAGGGGTCTTGCAACACATAGGACATTACTATCCTTGAAGTTCAAGTTTGTAATATACACTGTAGGGGCCTCACCGCCCTTTTCAGTGGTTAACCCTTTCACTCCAAATAACCAAGCCTCAGCCCAAACTGATATTTACACTTTGCCATATTTATCGCTGTTGACTACTCCAAAAGGCCCTATAAGTACCCATCCTAGAATTAGGGCCCATTGTTTATTTCCCCTCTCGGATACGTTTTTATCCGTCAATCGCACGGATAATAGAAGTGGAGAAGGGAAGATAAATTTATCCTTTTGATGAGTTGAAGTGAATCTTTTTAATTTATTAAGGTTAAATAAAAGTAAAAACAAGCTAGCCAATCAATATCAAGTGGCACTCGCTGGCTATATACATTTGCAGTCACGAAATTGTATAAAGTGTTGTGGCATATAACCTATCATTAGAATCGTTTTAGTTTGCAAAGTGACATTGGGTATATAATTTTGAAAAATACCACCCACAAATAGGTGAAAAAGACGCGAGGAGGAACGACATTTTACATGTCTTGTATGCATATTTGCACTTACACAAACACGATATTTCACAGGCGTCGCGTGTCGGTTATTTTTTTATTTCGCAAGACTATAGAGTGCATTATTACTCGTTTCACTATTTAAGTCAATTTGCCGAAATTTTGAGTTTGGTCTCTTCCCTTCCCACTATATATTCCTTTTGATTATGAGAGTGTAAAAATTAGATATATATTTAGAAACCAATAATATTTTCGGGATATAAGGTACCTGTAAGCCTATCAAGTTCTCTGCTTTTACGTGAAAATTCCTTATCCAGCTCACTGGTTTGAGATATTAGTCTATACAGGTTGATCGAAAAATTATTTGAGAACTGTATTTGATGTTTCGTTATCACAGGCTCAAAAATGAAAACATAATCAATATCATACTACTTGTATGTAGGTACTTTAAAGATGGTAGGATATGGTTAAACGGCGAGAGCACCACCATCACGCCTTTTTCTGCCTTATTCTGTGTTTTTGCCTTATTCTACAGAAGCACTTAAAACTTCTATATGTTAAGTATTTCTGGGTTCTGGTTGTAAAGCTTAGTATACTTATTCCAACGATGAGATAAGATGTTCCAACTTACCCCTTTTGGAGTGACAATACATCTATGGCCAACCTCTGATCTTATATAAGTTTTAATACACATGTCGATGGGCAACAGTGCCACTTAACACTAGATGTACCTACTGCATGGTCGTTTGCTACTTCAATATTATAAAAATATATAAACACTGTTCGTTAAATTAAACAATAATAATTAGGCGATCCCACGCACTACGGCATAAGGGCGAAATCCAAGGGCTATCTGGTTATCTGGTACGTATTCCGTTCGTTAATATTCTAATTTCCTTAAATTTAGATGTTACCGCATTTATGCTGTAAAAACACGACTTCAGTTACAGATTAAGCCGAACATAAAACCAAAATAAGCCATAAAGTGGGTTAATAAGCGCTGTTACCCGCGAACATCTTTCCGGGATTAGCTCTTTACGGACATCGTAAAGGGTAGTTGGATTTTGAGGCCCTTACAGAGAAATGATAAAAACCGGTCAAATGTAACTCCCTTTATGAGAGAGAAGGAGGAATCTATACGTACTTTTACATTTTCCATTGTTTACTAAGGAACTGAAGCGGTGATAGCCTAATGGTTGAAAATTGGCCTCTCAGTCGAGGGTCCGAGGGTCAAATCCCACGCACCACTGATTTTTCTAAAAGAATGTGCGTATTAGAAATTAATCATCGCTGCTTTACGATGAAGAAAAAGATCCCGAGGAAACCTGTGCATCTTGGAGTTTTCAAAGGTGTGTGAAGTCTACCAACTCGCACCCGGCCAGCGCGGTCTAAGAACTTTCTCATTCTGGGTGAAGACCCGTGTCAAGCAGTGGGACTATAATGGGTTGACGAATGTACCAGAGAACTTTACTTCATCCTGTAAACAAACTCATCATATATACATAATCGTAATCGTAAAGTCGCAGGTAATCAGAAAAAATGTATGTATGTAATATATGTATTTATTATTATTATTATTTTAATTGAAGATCCGCGTGGCGGAGCGTTTAACATACCGGTCTGATACGCAGTGGGTTCGTGCCCCGGCCAGACAGACATCCGAATGATGAATTTAGATTCCGTTCTGGGTCTGGGTGTTTGTTTTTGTGTCCATAGTACCCACGACACAGGAGCAAATCCTGGCGTGGAGCTATGAGTGTAGAAAGCGTTACTTAATTTCGTATAATGTATTTTTTAAAAGATTGATGTAGCAAGTGACCATGCAGACCAAGATAGTCATCTTATAAGATAATGAGTCATACCGGAAACGCCTGTTAACTTTCGCTGCCCTACTTCCTGGACTGCACCCTGAACTATTTATACCACAGAAAACCTACGCGAATTCCCTCCCATTTTCTTAGGATCAGTGATGCTTTACGATATCGTAAAGGGTCGGCTTTGGCTTTGATGTGCTTTACCTAGCCCATAAAAGACTACGCAAAGGTCACGAAATGATAAGCCAGGGTATTATACCAGCTTTATGGACACGAGACACGAAACAAAATACGTTTATTTTGCAGCCCGGGGGCAGCGAATATTGTAAAATGAGAAGTATTTATTACAAATCTTCGCGAAGAAAGAGATATTCATTTCGCCGCGATTGTACATATTTATTTACGTTCTGTAATGAACTGTGAAATACAAGATAGACCAGTTTTATTGTTTTGAATCAAAAAGGCAAAATTTAAATTTAAATTCCTATATAACACTAAATTAAATGAAACATAAAATGGAACCTTATTTCTGCAAATGAATGCACTAAGAAATCTTATTAAAAACTACAATTATTTTAATATATAGAAAGGTATTAAGTCATTTTTAACATTTTTTTTTAATGTAGGTACTATCGTTATCGTTCGGTTAACAGAGACAAATATTGAAGCTCTAAGTTATAACAAGATAGTGTTGCGACTCCAATTTGGTCGCTAAGTTAGACTAGTCGATTACCTGGAACTGTTGCAAGTTAGAATTAGTTTGAAGTGGGCTACTGATGTATAGCTATATAACCGGATTATTTTGCATTTAGCTATAGTAATTGTTGCTGATACTTAATTTATGAACACCGTATTAAGTAAATCAATAAGCAGTGATAGCCTAATGGTTGAAACTCGGCCTCTCAATTGAGGATCTGGGGTTCGAATCCCAGGCACCACTGATTTTTCAAAAAGTGCGTATTAGAAATTAAATAATCACTGCTTTATGGTGAAGGAAAACATCGTGAGGAAACCTGCACATCTGCGAGTTTTCGTAAAAAAAAGAGTTCTCAAAGATGTGTGAAGTCTACCAATTCGCACTTGGCCAGCGCGGTGGACTATGGCCTAAAACTCTCTCACTTTGAGAGAAGACTCGTGCCCAGCAGTAGGACAATAATGGGTTGACGAGAAAGTGCGCGGGATCCACGAAGCCCCTTCGACTAGGGTTGATGCTCTAGGATAGTACATCAATAAGCTTGTAACTGAGTGATTGGCTAACACTCTATAATATACATCAGACTAATAACGCATATATTTTGACAACATGCGTGGCGGAGCAGACACTACACCGGTCTGACACGCACGAATGATGAATATAGATTTCTGTTCTAGATCTGAGTATTTGTCTATTCGTCTTTGTGTGTGTCCATGGCACCCATGACACAGGAGATAATCCTAGTGTGGGGCTATGAGTTTTGAAAGCATTATATAGAAATACACTTTTTTGATACTCCATCTTTACCGAAAACAGATCATTTCGGTATTTGTTCATGTAAGCCACGTCTAGTTTTAAGTTTGAGAAATATTTTTTCGACATGTAATTATATATTAAAAAAAAGATTATTATATTAGTTTGTAATACGTTGAGACATTGTAATATTTTATGATGTTAGCACCTTGACCAGTATAAACGTTATGAGGCTTATACAATTACCGAGGCTGTAATAAAGTAAATAAGTCGAATTACCTCACATCCGTCGCATGCGCTAATGTGCCTCAGAAACTACTGATTATGTAATTAGCGAGCAAGTCTTCGACAGACACTGTTATTCGAGACACACGATTATTTGAAGACAAATCTTGATGACTAAATAAAAATTTTCATTGAATTTTATCGAATTCATCAATTTTTAATTTTGATAACATCATATATGTGTCGAGTTCGACAAATCTGATAATAGAGATCGCAAATGGAATTAAATAAACTAAGTAAATCAATAAATAATATTCTGGTTTCATTAGAAGATCATCTGTGTATGATTGAAAAATTACCATCAAATTAGAGATGATAAATAACAGATTGATAAATTTTAATGCAGTAGCAATTATGATTATTTATGGTCACGTTGTGCTGATTCCCCTATCCGGGTCAGTTCGGTAATCATTGCAAATTTTATTACTGAATCAAAAGACTTCGTCATAACGCTCCGTCTAGATAAAATTTATTACTGTGGTGGACATTTACTTTATCATTGATCAAGGAGGTAGAATTAGTGTAGTTCGACCGGGGAAGTACCACCGCCACACCTATTGAAGCAGTTCCTGCGTTTTGGTGGAAGGGTGTGTTTATCGGCGCACTGTAATTGACTTTAGGTAGAACCCCTGTTCTGTATGAAGTTGCTTATATGTGTCCACGAACAGCAGTGGCTACTGACATGAGAACCCATAACATATTAAAATGTATCAATTCCGCGATAATATTAGTCTAAAACTTTTATATACATGTATATACACTGATAACTCAACTGTGGACCGATTCTTTTTATTTGTTAGTTATACTTGCAATTTGATCCGATTATTACTAAGTCAGAATCTGATGATGGGGTTCCAGGAAAATGGAAGAAAAGCCTTTTATATTTTAACAGACGTTTATTTTGATTATTTCAGATAACTCATTATATAAAATAACGTCCACACTGACCAGTTAATTCCTTAAATGGGATAGAAGTATTATCTGAGTAAATGAAATAAGCTTTAGTCGAAATACCTAGTATAATGACTTACTTTTGTTTGTCTATAAATGTAAATTGATCTTCACACTAATTAATACTCATGGTATGTACTGAAGGCACAAAAACAAATTGCAGATTGTTGAGAAACACGCAGGTGATTAAATCAAAATTGATTTATGAGTCAGTGTCAGTTACGTTATGACCTTATTAGTGTCTATGGCTAGGTCAGTAAATAATCTTGTATTAACGCCTACGTTTTGTTTTGAACTTATACTGTACTACCTCGAGTGGTTGCTAAAACATTTTGCCCGATTATTTGCGTAAGCGATCTCATACTAATTGTTTATTACGATATCTTTGAACGCGGAATAGCCACCTATGCAAAATAAATACATTTCATTTTATTCTATTTCGTTTCAACTGTGTTATTAGTTTTTAGCTGAGTACCATATAAAGCTTACGTATCGTTTAATGGTTGATGCAAACATAAAAGATACAAAATTGGACAAAAACATATTTATTCACGTAAAAATGTAATTAACCGTGTTTTAAAATAATAGTTAATTACCCGCAAAAGTAACAAATACAGTAATAAAAAAAACACGCTTTCTACACTCATAGCCCCACTCTAGGATTTTCTCCTGTGTCGTGGGTGCCATGGACACATAAACATGAATACAAAAACACCCAGACCCAGAACAGAAATTTAAACTCATCATTAATTTTTCTGTCTAGTCGGGAATCGGACCCGGAACCCACTGCGCGTCAGACCGGTATGGTGATCGTTCAGCCACGCGGGTCGTCACACATAAATATAGTAATAAATACAATATAATTTGAGCAATAATACAAAAGTAAAAAAATACAGTAATACCACTATTAATTTTTAAATCTATAAAATAATTATGATTTTAATTTCCTTATTTCAAAATTATAAAAAAATCTTTGTTTTAATATTGACAATAACGCGTTGAAGTCTATTCTATACAATTTCGTATCATATTAGCGCTCGGACGGCTTTAGCGCTTACATAACATAATGTATACTGCCTCGTCGATCTCTTAAACGAGCTGTCAAAAGATATAAGATCTTCGTCAGCACGTCCTAATCCAATACATGAATTGACATATACCACTTTCACTGAATGTTACTTACAGCTGTGTCCATTGTCGTACGTCACGTCTCAAAATATATGTACATATAATTTTTTTTACATTTTCTGTGCTCATAGTCTCTGGGTTTATATTTGTCGTTCAAAGAGAATTACAGTACCCAAATTCGAAATACGAATCTAAATTTATCATTATACTCTTCTCGGTGTAGACAGGAGTCGCTTGAACCCGGAATCCACTTAGTCTCAGTTTGGCGCTTGGCCACACGGGACATGTGTTTGTTAACTTGATTGATTAGATATCGTTACACTCTGTGGAAAATAGCTGTGAGTATGCGTTTGTGAGAAACTTGTTACAACTTATTATAATTATTTTATGTACCTAATAGATATTTTTACTGAGATAGGCATCAGAAGAATTCAAAACATCAAATAAAAACATTCTTGTTAAATATATAACAAGAATATTACAGGAAAAACATCAGTTTGCCTTTGAGCAACATTAAATAATCTCTCTAGACAATATGCGTTGGCCAATTTTTGCGATGGAGGTAAATGGTTAATGAGAAATCTAAAAAAATTCTAACATGCAACTGATTGCACGATAATGTAATTCATGTAGCTCTATGTCAACATACAGAACGTGAGATAATCCTTTGATTTACATTTGATGTTAGAGAGAAAATTTACGTAACATTTTTTTTTCTTAGAAAAAAAATGTCGTAAGGTGCAATGGAAACACGTCAAACCCTGCATTCTCAGTGCACAAGTCCACATACGAACACGCCCGTTTTGCTCTACATAAGGTGACTAAGAATTTCCGCGGTATATACTTGTTCAAGATTTAGTGATACGCAATTTACATAAACATGGGACCAGGTGTAACATTTTGAAAATATGTGTTACTGATTCAGTTTAGTAATATCTCAGTGATACAATTTCGGATTCCTTCTCTGGAGGTCGAAGTTTAGGGTTGCAATCACGCAATTTTGGTTACGGAAATTATGAAATGATGTGTGTCATGATACTCAAAAATCGATTACAAAATTCTTTGCTAACCAAGATAAAAATCTACTTTGTTATAATCAATTTATTATAATAAAAAAACTGCTTTTCGTTAAGAAACCTGATAAAGTAGTTATTTAAAAAGCTTTATTTCTGACACTGTATATCCTCACTTGTATTTATTAAAGCGTTTAGTTTTTATCTTTGATTCTACCTGAACTTATTAATATATTTATTAAATCTTTGTTTTTACATACATATCTTAGCCATGCCTGATTTGTAACAGTTGCTGTACTTGCCTTCGCGTATGTTCAAATGCTTCTCTCTTTATCATTGGTCTAAAAATGCAACAAATTTGCATATCTCTTTCATCCATACATTTCCGCGTTGGAATCGTGACATGCACGACGCCGACACCAAACACGACGAACGCACGTGTCGTGATAAGGCGCTCGTGAATTCGTTCGCAATGAACTCTGACTCCGTTTTGTTTCTTTGCACTCTATTTTGTTTCTATTTAACGAGCGTCGTTGGGTAAGTGCTGTTACTCCATTGTAACGCAACGTTTTTTTAGGCTTTAGAGTTCTTTTTTTTACAGCATGCAATTTATTTTTTTATGTGTTGGGTTTAGTGTAGGCTTAAGTTCAATTTTGTGGGGTCATCACCCTTGTCTCTAGGCTCTAGACTAGACTAGACTCTTGTGCTATCTTACAAAAAGGGGAGCAAAAGGTATCTCGCGCTGTATCGCATAATCTAGCAACGGTATTGAAAACTTTATGAGATATATCTGTAAAAAATTAAATTGTCTACAAGTTTGTTTCTGTTACTTTTAATCGTCAAATTTAAAACAAAAAAGTTAGAAACAAAACAAAAAAAAAACAACTAAAAGTTATTTGTATAAAAAGTTCGAATTATTGTACACCAATTATTTAATGTTATTTCTTCTTCCAAAGATAGCAAGATGACGCTTTTCTACACTCATAGCCTCACACTAGGATTTTCTCCTGTGTCGAGGATGCCATGGACACCCAGATTCAGAACAGAAATCTAAACTCATCACTTAGATGCCTGTCTGGACGGAGATCGAACCCGGGACCCACTGCGTGTTAGATCGGTATGGTAAAGTACAAATGTAATTCAATTAAGTTACACGCAACTGTATCTTGTGATACCCGCGGTGTTAATTTCTGTAACCCGAGTATTTCGCATTCGCTACCGACTAATTATCCAATTATATGACATGAGTTCATATGCCTTCTGTCATTCGATATGTGGATATGAGATATCGGTTTATCGGTAGGAGGAATGAATCTAATACCGGTATCACATTTCATAATTGGTTACGCCATTTATGAGGTGAGAAGGGAAGGAAAGTTTATGTATAAGTAAACTAGTATTGGTTAAAATATTAAAACAAAAGACCCGACTGCTTAAAACGTTTTTTTTAATATATGATTTTAAACTAACGTAATCGCAGAATTGATAGATTTTAATATGTTTCACGTGTACTCACGATATGCGGTTTTTACTTTCATAATGATATTTAATTTGTCATATTATATGATTTTACGCCAAAACAGTCAATTAAAGATATGATGATAAATACATTTTTAGAATAGTATATTTACTCCATTTCATACCCATATTGTCTTGATAATAAAATTGCCAGCTGATTAGTGAGACGATGTTAATGATATGTCATATGTCATAATTCTTTGGCACGCGCTACGGACTAAACGGCTTGACGGATTATGACATATGAAATATCATTAGTATCTCCTCAGTTTTCACAGTGATATAGGCTATAAGGATGAAGGAGAAGGGAAGACTTTTTATTATCACGGCAATAAGAGTATCGAATGACAATTTCAAATATATACCTAGCATAATACTGTTAACTACGTATATTATTATCAATATAAAAAACCAACTGCTTAAACACAATAAACGGAAACTGAAAACAATAAAACGTTTTTAAGCTGTTGAGGTTTTTGTTGTAATATTTTGTTAACAATGTTACTTACTTGTTTTATTAAACATGATTATAGATAATACGACGAACTATTATAATAGATACGTTACGATGAGGAAAGGCCATGGAGTACAAAAGCAGCAGTCCGCGAAAAAAGGTTTCTTACATCTTACGATAGGGGTATTATATATGAGCAGTGATAGCCTTAGGGTTGAAATTTGGCCTCTTAATCGAGGGTTCCAGGTTTCAATCCCACGCACCACAGATATTTCTAAAATGATGTGCGTATTAGAATTTAATTATCACTGGATCAAAAGGAGTTCATTCAGTCGATTAACTTTAGTTTCTACTCGTAGTAAGTTACTTAAACTATTTGAGGTTTTCACCGAAAAAGCTAATACATAATCTGCGGAGTAGTGGGTTCGGTTCCCGTGGCACACTTCCCACGCGCGGTGAGATAACCATTATAATGCGTATTGTTTGAAAAACTGGCGTTCGTTCAAGGTGCATTTACTTTGATGTACTGTTGTCGTATTACTATGTTTTAATACTCGTATTATTTCACGCGGCAATAGAGCAAAGACAGTGGTATATTTATATTTTTTTAAGGGGGAATACGATACATTGTAGAATAATAATATAATAATAATAATAAATTTTATTTATTGCCAAAATAAGTACAATTTTAAGTGGCGTTTAATAAAAAGAATGTAGATGATGAACATTTACTTTTGCCAGTGAATATCTGCAATAGGATTCGTTTATCTTATGTTCGGTTGCTACCGGAGGACTAAGTTGGAATTCCGCTTTAAGTGTTTGTTTTAATCAAGTGAGCGCATTGCTCTTACCGTAGTAAATAAATATTTTGTATTTTCAACGTATTTATTTAATTTTAAGCGAAAGTGTTAGTATTGTTTTCAGCAATTTAAGAAGAATTTAATAAGCATTCCCTTAACTTTCGTAAAAAGAATCACAAATATAAAACCCAATACGAAAATTATTTTATCATAAATAGTTAAAAGTTAACATATGGAATTTTGACTTTGGACGTATAAAAATCTCAAGAAAGATTACAATCGTGGTCTGCAATCTTACCAAATTTAAGTATCAACTCAGTTAGTTCCGCGTAACTGAGTTTGCACGTTTCCGCGTGATAGCGATCGGATAGAGTCGTTCAGTTTAATTTTAGTTTCGGTTATTTTTGTTTCCACGTAAAGGTAATGCAAGACATAGTCGACGAATCACGAAAATGTTTTTTTTTTTATAATAATGAAATAACAAACTATCATGCAGCCCACATGATGGTAAGTGGTTACTGCTAACCATGTACACCTGTGAGCAACTTCATATAGAACAATGGTTCTATCTGAAGTCGATCACAGATGCGTTGCTACTCCCGAGGATAAGGATGGTCGCCTCATATATAAGTGAGCTGGCAACCACACCCTTCCGCCGAAACGCACGAACTGCTTCACGCTAAAATAGGTGTGATGATAGAGTTATCTTGCTGTGATGATAGTGTACCCGGATTCGATTTTTGGTAAAGGGTAGTATGCTAACTCTGTAGTGATTGCAATTAATGTTATTACTGGATCAGTAATGGAGGTAGATATTATCATAAAGACTCGCGTGGCGGAGCGGTCACTATGCCGGTCTGACACGAATCTGGTTTCAGGTTCGATCCCCGACCAGACAGATATCTGAGTGACAAATTAAGATATCAAATCTGGAATTGGTGCTTGTGTATTCGTCTTTGTGTGTGCATTGCACAACACATGAATCCTGTGTGGGGCTATAAGTGTTTATATATTTATTTATTCAATTAATTTACCTATATCTATCCAATATACCTAAGACTTGCGGTTTTCTAGCTGCAACGGCGTCGTTAGGTAGGAGTACTTATCCGAGATATTTCAACCTAGCCCTCAAGATTTTAGGCCTTTCTTATTCGAGAATTACTTTATCTAGGGTTGATTATAGATGTCCATGGGCGGCAGTTGCCAGTTACCGACACTTTCTATGACTGTTAATTTCCTGCTTCCGTCATTTTAAAAATTTATTGGCACAATAAGAAATGATATCATTAAAGAAACAATTAATTTTACATAATTTGTACATCACTGTTCATATTGCAAAAACATTACGATACATTTTTAAATTGATCGTTAAAACGTAATATGTACATGGTTTTTATTACGTACTAAATGAGGCCTGCGTTATTGACTCGCATTTAAAATGTATTTTACTTTAAATTGTAATATTTTTGGTAGAGTAGATGGTTACTATGAAAAAAACATTAAATGAAACCTGTAGTCATAGACTGTATATATGTTATTTAAAACTTATAATGAAATTAAAACGCGCGATTTGTTATTATTATTATTTATTTTCAGTTCTTTTTGTATATATACAACTAGATTATTGCCGTGGCTCCGCCCGCATCGGTTTGCCAAGGTAATGAGTACCCCACGTTATCTAGGTTATAAACAACGAC
>DWNE01003780.1:0-16149 GCA_018249875.1 Cecropterus toxeus
AAATAAAAAAACTGGTAAAAATATGCGTTTTTCTTTGAGTATTATAAAAAGCTATTATTTAATTTAATTTTTTTTAAAAAAAAAAAATAATAAAAAGAAATTGAGAACCTACGCATATTTTGGTAAGCAGAAATTATATTAAGAATTTTTTAATAGTAAATATACCATAATTTGAGGCATTTGAAGTAACAAAAACGATTAACAGTTAAATACCAAAAATGGAGCAGCAAGGGCTCGTCCGGGATTTGAACCCGGGACCTCTCGCACCCGAAGCGAGAATCATACCCCTAGACCAACGAGCCGTTGGTGAATAGTGTGAAATATTGGCATACAATGTATAAAAAATATAATTAAAATGTTATCTATGGGTAATAAAATAATATTAATTCGTTATAAAGTTCTGTTACTTCATTTTTCCATATATTGTACGTAAAGTTTTGATCAACATATTTTGCTTAGATTATAGTAAATATAGTTTATAAATACCAAATAAGCTATAAGTCTACATAAACTGTTACCGAGCAGTTAAATTTTGTTAATAAATGAGTTAAACAAACCACTAGTTCAGCTTTCGTTCTCATAAAAAACACTTCCACTCCGATTTTAGCGGTAGGTACATTTTCTTGTCAAGATACTAACATGTCCACAAAAAGGAGCATTTCGAATCATAAATAGCTACTACTACTAGCCATACTAAACTAACAGTCGGAGAAGAAAATAGTCGTTGGCCGCTATTACCGATATCTTACACCAAATCTACTATGCCAATATTCCCCAATAGACCACTTTGCGAGATGTGAATCAAATGTACCAATTTTGCCAGATTTACCCCTCAGACTCTCAGCCCTACACGAAAAGGAAATAACGGCCATAGAGTTGGGTGGTGTGAGATTCTACGTCCAAGCCGTTATCGACTCATGCAAGAAAAGTGAATTACATAAATTTCAGTGGTAGTGCCGAGGTGCCACTCATTCTGTAACGTTGTCACGTTTTCAAGAGACAAAAAACAGATTCGACCGAAAGCTCGTCTGCGTATGATCGGTCAAAGCTTAGTGATAGCAGCAACTGTTATGTGTCTCTTAACAAAAGTATTTCGATTAAATTTAAGTTACAAGGATAAGGGTCTACGTTCTACAAGCTATTTGCAAAATGGAATTAGTAGGTTCCATGGTAGGGTCGTGTGAAGTAAGGGCGGCGAGTGACACCCAGGACACCGCTAGACAGAAGAGAGAGGTGAAGGTGGGTAACAAAGAGAATGTAAACAAGTGTAGTAGGTAATTCTGGCAAAATCACCTCGTTCTGTGGCTCCAAGTCGTCTTCGGGCGGCGGCGCGTCCGCGGCCCGCCAGCCGCGCCCGCTCCTGCCCCACACAACACCACTGTCACTACCTATACTCATCCGTACTACCTATACTCGGGGCAAATTCGATATGGAATGCTTAATAACAAAACGTTATCTAATAACCACTGACAGGCATTGAAACTTTTGTCGTTTTATCAGCTGGTTTTTTATGTCTTCTGTTATTTTTTTTACATTTAATTTATGAGTGACGATTTTATTACAGAAAATAATACGACCAAGTTGCAAAGCAAGTCACTAACAAACTCTTGTCGCCGTAAAGATTTTGTAATCAGAACTGTAACATTAAAATAATACAATAATTTCATAGGTTGCAAATTCCTTCATGGAATTAAGGTTGTAACATAATAAGTTATACAATGACGATAATGATAATAAATTTTTGTTTGACCGGTTATATTATCTTGCGCTTGGTCCTTATTAGTTAATCAACTCTTCTTAATTAAATTACTTCGCGATACATTGATGCATACTTTAGTTGAATATAAAATGCTTTTTTGTAAAAATTCGGCAAATGGTGATAACCCTACATAGGATTTTTTATGGTTTATTTACATTTATTCCAGATCGAATGTGACCCAAGTATAGATGCTATATTGTACTTTTGTGCACTGTCAACAATGTATGCAATACCGGACGCGGTCCGCTCTAGAGTAGTCCACAAGTCACGAATTTTCACGAGTATTTCTTTTGTAGAATTTGAGAGAGTCAAGTCGATTTTTTGTGTTTACAAGTCATACATTTTAAGATCTATTAGAGGCTTAAGGTGAAATAACTTCAGATATATGCGTTGACCACTAACCCTTAACTCTCACCTCAAACCCTCATTTTGGCTATGTGGTGCATACTCTTTGCACTACTTCTTTTGGAGTTGCAAAATCAAACCCTTTCCAAAGAGAGATACACAAATTGGCAGCGATCTTACGAGATTCTGTGTCATTTTCAAAATATTCTGCATAAACTGAATCAATTAAGAACTAATAAGAAATTAACATAAAATTATTGATTTAGTTATTGTAAATACATTTAGTGAAATAATACGACTGTTATTGGTCGTGAAGCACCAATTGTACCGTTTAATCGTCCATTGAGAATGGGTTTTACGAGCGGTTAATACAAAAGAACACTTACGGCTGCAGGACGCCGATATAAAAACCGTCAGTGACATAAACGTGAACGTTTACGCCGCTATAAAGCAATCGATTCTGATACAAAATAAAAGTGTTGGCGATTGGCCAATGAGATGCCCGCTTCTCGAGGCTGAAGATGACCGAGACGGGTCTTGAAACGACACATAATATTTGTTTGAGATGTAAAAGAGCGGACGTAAGCAAACGTTTGAGGAAGGCGCCCTTGACTTTCGCGCTTAAACGACACTTAAGTTAAACTTAGATACGGACGGATTTGCGACTTATTTTTAACTTAAGTTTAAACTTCGTCATTTTTAACTATAAGTATAATATATTCATCTTCGTTTTGTTCCTTTTACAGCATTGTTTGTTCTAGCAAAAAGGTAAAAAGTAAGCAGTAGGTATATCACCTGTAGGCGTGGTCGTGCGGTGGCAGACCCAAGCCGGAGTCCTCGGAGGGTGAGCGGTGGTCGACCACCAGAGGAACTTCCGCTGGCACCTCCTACAACAACAACCCTCTACCTCACAAAGACTAGTTTTAAATTTATCTTCAACTTGAACGGTAAAAATATTTAGCTCCTGTTCCTCTTATTTATATATTAAAATGGATCATTATATATTTAAAAAATATTGTTTTTATGTGGATAGCGGTTAGATACATTTATTTAAAATGAATATTGCATAGATTGAGTAAAAATAGAAAAAAACTAGGTAAATACCGAATTATGTGAAAATATGGTCTAGCAGTAAATGAAAAGATATCATAGCACACATACCTACATTGTGTAGATTATCCTATAGGATAAGTAACTTAATCACTGGAATGTTTAGTATAACATATAAAGGAATATAGATTTACAAAATACAGTTTTGGACTTCGTGCTGACAGTTACAATACCTGCACTCCGTTGAACACATGTTTGCATATCTTAGCTCTTCCGTATACAACTGATTGTCGAAATTATTGTTATAGAAGATAATTTTAATTTATTTACCCGTTGCATTACAAAATATTGTCATTCTGCAGTTTATTCACCTTTTGTAACACTTAAATATAACCGCAGAACTAAGAACAATGACATCAATGCTTACTGAAAGCAAACCATCATAATACTAGACTAAACAAACAATCACTATAGGATGCGATGGAATGGGAAAAAGTAACGATTGTATGAAATTTTAATTATCCATGCGGATCAGCTATCAAGCGTTATCGGCGTTGTTACGTCATCACATCGTATAGTTAACACAGCTTACACATGAACTGGACATGCAACACAACACCAAACAAGTACACATCGAAGGTGCATTGAATGCATGCACTCACCGGCTCGTGTAACTCGTGCATCGTCGACGAAGGCAGCATGTGGCGCTCGGAGCCGCGCTAAGAAAAATTCAAAGCTTAGGGACCTTTCACACGGTGTTTGTTTTCAGCGCGGATGATGCGCGTTTAAAGCGTCTTAATCGAATAAATCGCCGCTGTTTTATCAAGAATGCTGCGGCGATGCAGAAACGCTTTTTCCTCATATACATATATATCAAGAGACTTTTTAACAGTAGTAATGGAGTTTAAAAGAATACTAAACTTAAAAATAATCAACTATATCGGGTAAATCAGTTTACTAAGGATTTGAGCTTTACCATATAAAAAAATAGAGGATTGACATTCTTTTCCAAATGTTATAGGATTATAATGCCAAGCAGCGATATGGACGACATTCGAACGCTCTTTTCGAACTTTTTTATCATTACGTACACGCGTTTGAATTGACACAACACCGTAAATACACGTTCGTGAAACGCGCGTCATCTGCGCCGTAAATATACGCCGTGTAAAAGGTCCCTTAGGCCCGTGACCGAACGCGTCGTGTGCATAATGTGTTCTTTTCATAAGTGATAATTAATCATATGTACACAAACATGGATACAAGCTAATATTAATGTGTTAGTGAATTACACATGTGATTGACTTAGTGACAGCACTATGGCTGATTCCAGCCCCCTCGTTCACGCTACTCAAGAGCGTGTTTCTTACGATGTGAAAAATGGTCGTGACAGAAATACTTTGCTCTTAATAAGCATAAACCGTCCTATATATGTCCATTTTATAACAGTAACTTACATTTGGACGAAGAAAATATTTATTTAGTGTTATCAGAGTAATGACGTCAACGTTTAAAAACAGGCTACATTTTTTATACTTTTTTCGACATTAAATATTTTTACTAAGCTAAATGAACAGATATGGATATTTTGCTACATTTTAATGTCGTTACTATTAACTCTATTTATATATTTCTATTAATCTAATTTCAGAAGATTTGATAATTTTCTACAAATTAACTTTAATACTATTTTATTCCGTTAAAATACCAAAAGGCTATTCATATAATAAGTATTCACTACATATGTATTGAGTCTTAGAAGTATGCATCTGTTATGTGTGTGTTATTTGTAATGTATTATTTAAGTACTATTAACATAATATGTATTTTAAAAGGTATTGTATTGTAAAACCTTTAAGTCATAGAAATTTTGTAAAATCGTGTTCTTTTGACGTGCATTAATAATGAAATCATTAAAAGTGTATATATGTTAAGTCTTTTATATTTTCCACATGAATTGTTAAATGATCGTCAAACTTAAGTGGATTCGTACAACACTAAAGAAAACTTGAATAAAAGTCCTGACAAGGGATTACCTACGACATTATTCAGAGTGTCCTGACTTAATGAGCGAAGATGCTTTCTTTAGATCTGCAATGTACGGTTGTAATCCACGTCTTTTCCACTTATGTTACTTCATGTCACATGTTGTGTTTGTGTGTTAATCGTGTTTTATGTAACTGTTTAAAGGTCTAGACTAATAAGGCCTCTATTGGCTATATTTTAAACAGGTCAATCACTGGCCAAACTAACAAGGAATTTAACGGGATCATGAACTAATACAGATCTAAGTTGGCTCGGTAATGTACGGAATTCAAAAGACTGTTAGGGTATTTTCAATCTATTCTTTATTGTGAAGTAAAGACTGCATTTCAAGATTAATACAAGCGGTACGTAATGAAATAGTCTAAGGATGATACCTTTCCGTGGTGATCAGCGGGTTCTTCGCCGCGCCGGTAAACCAGTTCGTCGAAACGTAACCGGTCCTCCGGTAGCATGAACTCCCGGATCTCCGTTAGAAGTGTGTACTGCAAAAGAATATATTATTGATTGTATTGAAGCCTGGAAGTTATCTTAATACATGTATACTATTAGTGTAGTACATGTATAGTATATATATCTATACTATTGATGAAAAGGACTAAGTCTTAGTCAGTAGGACTTAAATTCCTATTGAAACTCAAGAATATTAAAACACACGACGCAGTTAATCTTTTAATTTTAAGACTTCACTTAAGTAAGTCGAAGTGTTTTATCCATAATAGTAAGTCGTGTCTTAAAATAATCGTAATTAGTCTCTTAAGACTCGTTTACAGGAAATCTTACTAAATCGAGGGTAGACTTTGAAAACATGTACTTTATTAATATTATTTAAAAACAACACAATATTCTACACTATGTAGTAACCAACTTGGACTAGGCATAGACAAAGATAAGACTCAAAACAAAATTCTATATTCATCATTTACATACCAGTTATGCCGGTTTACTATTCCCTCAAACTGAACAATTAATCAATATTTTATTATCTGACATTAAAATTGTCCCAAAATGTAACTAAGCTGAAATAACCAATTTATTACATTTTGATAAGTAATATATTTTAAGATACAAAAACACGAAACCCTTATCTCTCGTATGGTGTATAATAAAAGGCTTTTATATCCCTCCCGCGTCCAATAACAGTCCTTTCCAAACATCCCTTAATTCCATGGGAAATAAACAAAACAATATCCCAGAATAAAAACCAAAGCAAACATTACTGAAATATTCTCTCATAATTTTACCTAAACGACTCATTAAGTAGGGTATAATCATAATAAAGTTAATTACAATGTATTTTTCTCATTATGAAGCAAATTGAAATAAATTAACGAACTTCGTTTTCTGTTTCTTTTACATAACATAAACGAATATTGATTAAAACATGTAACATAGTAAAAGAGACAAAAGAAATACGTTCATAAAACGTTGTATTTACGACTAAGATTGGTACCTACCCATAAAAACTAATATTATTTATTTGCTACAGCAATACCGACTTACTTTTTAATGTGTTACGGGTACTCACGATATGCGGTTTTTTAATTCCTTTTTGCCCAATATTTCGACACAGTTACATGGATCGTGGTCACGGCAAAAAAAAAAATCTTTCGCCGTGACCACGATCCATCGAATAGAAAAAAAATTTTTTTTCGCCGTGACCACGAACCGTCGAAGCGAAAAATATTTTTTTTTTATCACCGTGACCACGATTATAAGGATAAATCATGCAAAACTCTACATACTCTTATCATGACATCTACATCCTAGTCATATATGTATTTCAAATAGTTGTAGCATCAGTGGAATTACGAACAGTTCTTAGAACATCAAACTCTGAAAAACCTAAAAGCAATTCCCTACTAAAAATATTTTACAACTTTCAAAAGCATCAGTATTATATCTATAAATGGTCGCTTGTAAGTATGTATGTATAAACGCCCCAAAATACACACAGAAAATAGACACTAGATATTGTACAGTATATTATTGTATATATATGACACACACATGTACTTAAATTGTGGTGTAAGTACGAGTAACTTTATTTCTTAAACATAATGTCTTAGTAAATTTCATAATCAGCCCTCACCTTCTGTGGCGTGTCGAGCAAGTCTCTAAGCACGGTGAGGAAAGCATCAGGCGTGAGACGGCGGGCCGCGTACTCCTCCATGTAGTAGGCGAGCGCCGGCAGGTCGCTCTGCGGTAGCAGCGATCGGGCCTTCTGCTCCACTGCTGTTGACGCAGCGCCCCTTCTCTTGCCCCAACCACTTATTCTGGGTAAAAAAAAATAAAAAAAATAGATTTTTCAAAAATATAGCCCAGCTTTCTTTATTCACGTACGGGCAAGAAATAAAACTAACTTACGTAAAACGAAACGTAACCATAAAACACCATATGTATAACAAAAAAGGTTATTTACATTTCATGTTTTTTTTTTGTTTTAAACATAAAATGCACTTTATGGTCGAATCACATTGATACTCTGTGATTGCGGCATACGAGAAACCACTATTTCATGTAAATAACCATATTGACTATACAAATGTGTAAATTATGACTTACACTGGTGGACTACACCGAGGCTGAGGCTACAGCTGATTTACTGAAATGATACAATATTGGCTATTTATATCTACAGATACTATTTTACTAGATCCTAGTTTTAAGTGTTCTGCTTGACGTAGGCCACCCCTAAAGAGTATTAATGAGAATTTTTGTCAATTGTCATCGCGTCAAACATGCATGTTGGTAACCGGAGTACTGTTCAAGTGATAATATTCGACGGAAACACCACACGGCACTCGCTTTTATTGACGCATAAAGGGTTGACTATTAATATTGGTATGCATTACAATGGAACGCAGAGCTGAATAAGTTTGCATGCGAAGAAGAGATGCTCCTCGTAAATTGGCCGTTTATATCCGCTTTACGTAAAATGCCGTCTATGCGTCTATAGAAAAGGCAATTTGAATTACAAAGAGCACAATGGAATAAATTTCCCCCACGATTCCGTTGCCTCTATAATTTAATACCCTGTACTCTCGATACTATCTGGCTTCATAAAATAGGATTTTTGTAGAGAAACAAAATATATCACTCACGCGAGAACACTTATATGACACGAGAAGCCGACAGAATGTACTCGTTACAAAGTAAGGAGATTTATTAGACTTTTATAGTGTTAGAAAATCTTCTTAGGCTCATTATGTCGTGCCGAGATAATTTATATTCTCTTTCTTTTAAAACTTCAAAGTATAATAAAAAATATATGTGTTTGCAATTCAGACACGGTTGAAGTGAAACTAAACAATAATAAAATATCAGGCTACAAGTTTTAAGACTTAAACTTTAAAAAAGATTGATGAAGTACTCAATACAACCCATATTCAGACATCTTATTTCGCATATACCAAAAAATCGTTAGCGTGATACAGAAAAGGTACGGCGCCATCTATTTTCCATTCATCGAGTTTCAAATCACAATAAAGGAGTAACTCTTTAAAATATCACTAACTTATTGTTTGTATTGCAAGGTCTATGCGTTTCTTTATCCCGTAAGAGATTCTTAAAATTTATGAAAACAGATTGAAATTATTACAGTTCTTTACTATCAATAACTATTACATTACTTTTACATAAAAATCCACTCCATAATATCATGACCCCAAAAATCTACTATTTGCCACTAACATAAATTATCTAAGATATAAAAGATAAAGAATAAAAATTAGAAAGACGTGTACCTCGCTAAGTTTCACACAGCGCAAGAAAACTTGTTGATAACATAAATTATTCTAAATCGGATAAAAGGTAGAAAAACTTGGATATAACTTAAGCAAAAGACGTGAAGAGCTTTCGATAGATAATTGATACATTTCAAGTGGTTATAAGAAGTTGTATGTATTTCGGATAGTATCTCTATTCTATATTTCATGTTCTATTATGTCTTAAGAGAGCAAATTTTCTATTTTTTTTTTCTTTCTGATTTTTTTATCTAAATTCAATATGCTTAAGTTTTCACGTCTCTTCTTCTTTTAGTCCAAAGCAAAATGGTATGGCAACGTACATATTTGATCGAAGATGACAATGGTAAAAACACTGATAGCTCACCTCGGCGCCGCGTCCCGCTCGCCGTACGCAGTACACGCGTGGGGCACCTTGCCCACGTCCCGCACCAGCAAGGACATGCGCTTGTGGTACTTGAGCTGTGCTACGGCTTCGTCGTGCGTCACATCCACGAACGATTGGCCGTTCACTTCGAGGATCTGGTCGCCAACCTGTCAAACAAAAATCTTATATGAAGTTCACCTGATATAATAGCTGTTTAATGATCAAATCATCTTCTATCTTTAAGTTGAAATGTCTCATAATAGTTAAGTTACTTGTAAAAGTGTATCTCATCCCTTCAACCCAGATCAGGCAAGACAAACAGATGCACGAATTTTAGTGGAGAAATTGTAGTCAATAAAACCAAGGCTACGAAAACTACAATCTTTATAACATAAAATAACACATCAAATAATAACTATATATATAGTTGGCTTATTACTATTTCGTAGTTATAATAGACCACATGAGATGTACATGTGGTCATAGACATACAAACGCTTTAAGAATCCACTGTAAGATTGTTAATATTGTAAAACGGAGAAATTTACATAATATATATGTACATATTATATAAAGAATAAAATGAATATCTAAGCAGCTTTAATACACTTCTGTAAACGCTACACTTCTGTGATTTGCATGCCTATTTTAAAACGTAATGTAGAGCTACGCCGTAGCCGAGAATAATAACGTACCGCTACGAGGCTGTTGCATACGCAGCGCTTACATACGGTCTCGAGAGAGGTTATTAACATCTACTTCATGAAGCGTAATACGAATAATATATCAGAAGTTTTATACACATATTGAAGTTAAATATATTATATAGATGTGCCAGAATCTTAACTAAATAGGTATCAGAAAGCGGTTGTAACCGAACGCCTAAGAAAATATGGTATGACCAAGTATACCAAAAATGCAGGTCCTATCGTTGGCTAGGCAGTGAGACAATAAAACAATTTTGCGCGATCGTGGAGATGTTTCTGTGCAAAGCCGTAGGAAAATATAACAAGTTTTCGAAGTTCATGTATCGTAACAGAAATTATAGAAGAGAGGAGAAAATAACTTTTAGTTTGTTTTTATTCCATATTTAGAACATCTAACGGTGGCAAATGGAAATGAAAATGTACAGAAGAAGAAAGGAAGGAAAAATTGTGTGATACACTGTAAAATATGATGGTGAGGTATCAGGTGTAGCGACCCATTGTTGAGACGTATATATTTTACGTTTTAAAAATAAAGTTCTATCATTCTGCAACATTAAAACTTGGCACTTACTTGAGTGATTCTAATGTTTAATCTTATTTTATAGTTGTTATATCGTACTATGTTGTAAAGAACAAAACTAATAACAAAATAATAACCCTACAAGAAATCAATAGTCTGGAAACTGTTCTTTCCCATCAAAGTTAAGTAAAGAAATATTGAACACAAAAAAATTACGGCAGCAGTTTGCAGAAGTCATAATGTAAAGTTTAGGGAAATTCTGAGTCTCGAGTGTCTCCAATGAAGTCATTTACAAAGTTTCAGCGCTGCACGTCACATCAATTTTCAAAAGTTTATATACATGTTCTTTGGTGGTTAGACTTTCAAAACTAGTCTTTAATTCTATTTGCAATTGGATCGAATAGTATTTTAAAGTTCTCCGACGAATTTATACGATTTTAAAGTAAAACTTTTATTCCGAAAAATTTTGCTACGGAAATAATAAGATTTGAAATTCACGTACTGGATCAACGCTACTGATTAGCCTTTGATAAAAACAAATACATATATTTAAATAAAATGGGCTCACGATTGCATCACAATGACATGCTTTGAATAATATTTATTCTTTAGTACATAAACTTTACAAAGCACGGTCCATAGGCGATTTCATAAAGCCAGTAAGTAGCTTTTAAAGGAGTTACGCAATTGAAATGCTTTTAGCACTTTACAAGTAAATTGTTGCTGAATGTTTTTGTTAACTAAAAGCCATGTCATGTTTATTTTAATAATGTGTATTTTAATATTAACTAATTTATGCGACATAATTATACAGGAGCATCAGTTCGTACAAAAAAACTAAAAAATGGAAACTTTTCCACAATAGGTAAAATATATATTTTTTGGTTTTTAACCGACTTCTTTTTTATGTATGTTCAGGCATAACTTCCCGATGCCGCTACCGACCGTCACGATTCGACCATCATTGTACGCTCATATACTCGTAGAACATAGTTTCGTGGACATGATTTAGTGAAGTGTGTTGAGCGCCGAATACGGGACTTTGTACTGTTTATGTACAAAACCAATATACATTAGAATTATTTTTTACTTTTTTGTGGCATGGAAGTCGGTTATATTTTTTGTTATTTATTTTTATTTATAAGACTGAAGTAGTGTGAAGTCAATCTGAAGATCACTGCCACCCATTGATATCAGAAAGCAACTTCATATAGAACAACGGTTCTACTTGAAGTGATTACAGATGCGTTGCTAACCCCAATGACTATTGAATTTTTTTATAGAACGTACTTATAGTATCGTAGTATACGTAGTTATACTACGAAAATATAATATGGTCTACGTAGGCAAATGCCATTTATTACTAAGGAAATACCAGCCTTTATTTTTTCTTTATTCTTGCCAAATTAACGTTGCGATAATAGGATTATGTAATCATACTTAGCATTCTATATGTTTTATTACAATCACAGCCAAAAATAACATGCAAGTAGTGAGTCACTGAGTCCGATACAAGCACAGAAATAAAATGTGATCAATACAGATGGTATTGAAGTTTTATTATTGTCGTGATAACATTGAGCGCGAATGCAAACAATATAAAGCTTGTCGAAGTTGTCGGTGACCTTCCGTTGACCCAGTTTTATACAAGGATAAAGGAACATCTTATTCTGTACTGTATTTTATCGCTAAAGAAGAATAATGAGAAATCTAAGCTTACATCTTTTACCGTCTTATAATGATGTACACTTTCCGGTCATTCTTGTAACATTACATAGCAAAGTTTAATCTTTATGTCGAAAGATAACGATATCATGGTAGGGAATAATCAGGCGGAAACGTTTCGTGTAAATACACACCAGTGCGTTGCCAGGACGAATTTGGCTAAGCGCTACCGTGCTTTTCGATCGTATTTGTGTTAAGCCAAAGTTATGAGAGTTATAAATATTATTAGTCTCAATATTTCACTGTATGCCACTCTATAGGCTCACTGAAAATCAGCGTCATGGCATCATACACAATGGCATCAGTGCTGAGTGATTGCCTTTTTCGTATGCAATGTATACAATTATAGCAATATGCTCTACTTTATTTAGTTAACTGCTGCATTTTCTATGTACCTATATCCCACTATTTTGTATTTTTTTCCTTGTTATGTGTGTACAGTGCATTACGTAGTAAAGTTCTTTCTTTCAATATATCCTTATTCGAAGTAAGTAGCGAACGCCTTAAAATAAGTAGCGTGCGATCAGTGCGATATTCTGCATGCCGCAGCGTACTTGTCTATGTGAAAATTGACTATTTCGACTTTAGATGATTACTTTTCAAGGTAATATAAAATGGCAATGATTCTTCATTATATCTTAGTATTTTTGTCTACAATTAGTATAACACCAATTAACAAATCATTACAGATAATTCGTTTCAATATTATCGTGATAGCGTTTCAACTATCATATTCGGAAGTTTTATTACTTTCAAACTTTATATACCAGCCTATAAAAACCAACAAGTAGATACTTAGGTATAGTTAGGTATATAAATTTAAGCTGATCCTAATATTATGATCCATTAAACACACAAAGACTTGGTATAAGAAATATTTTCTATGAGGAGTCCTTTTACTAGTGGACGGTAAATTAGTTTCTATTTTAGGAACAATAAATAAGCCTAAGAATCCCTTATTCTGTCAACGTACGTAAAGGTTAAAGGTAAAATATCTGTAAAGAGCTTAGTTCAGCTTGCATGTAGTCTTCTCTTTGATGTTGGTTCCAATATCATTTATTAAATATTATTATTGTTAAATATATAATAAACTATGGTTATTATAGAAATTAGGGTATCTTCCTTTTTTATCTGTTTGAAATAGCAAACAGTCCATCGTTAAGTGGTTTTTGCCGCCCATGGATATCAGTAATCAAGTTCATTTAGAACCCCAACCTTCCTGCTTAAGCCCCGCTTGTTGTAATTACCCGACTGCGTCAGAAGGAGGGAAATGTTTTTCGAGCATATGTATATGTATGTTTGTTTGTAAGTATGTCATTTTTTTGGCACACGCTACATCCCAAAGGGCTGGACGGTTTGTGACATATCGTTGAAATCGTCTGTACATATATAAGGAGGATTAAATCATGCTCTAGGCACCGCTTGGGTACTAATTGGAGGACTACGGTTTTGTTTAAAATTAACGTATAAATGTCGACAATGTTAAATTCATAATTAAAAAAAAATAGTAAATCAACTCACCATAAGGCCGGCTCGGTCGGCGACTGAGTCCTTATCGACACCGGTGATGTAGATCCCCAAGTTATACTCCAGCCCGCCTCTGATCATCAGCCCCAAGGACTGCCCTGGCTCTATGCACAAATCCACCTAAACAATACATTTCATTTCAGACTAATAGATAAAAGTATACATTTAGGTACATCATATGTCATACAGAATTTATACAATACCAAAAATATTTATATAAGTGAAAATTGATCGCAAATTATAGTGTTGTGGTGTTATTTTTAATTTCCCGCCTTTCTTATTATGTATTTTTTTTATTATGACAGCCTTGGATTCTTTAGTTTTGGCCTAACTTAATTTAATTTTTCTGCTTATAAAAACCTAAAAAAACATTATAATATTTGAATTCATTATCTGAATATATTTATATGTTTATTTATATTTGTATATCTTTGTAACAATTGTAAGCATGTTTTTTTTAACTTAAATAGTGTCTATAACAATCACAATTCATATCCTACGCTAACGAATTTATTACTTTAAAATTATTATTATTATTTAGAAAAGTAAGTGTTAATATAGCAATGTGATAACAATGTTGACATCTTGTCCATGGATTCTGCGCAAAGCGGATGTGCTCGAAGCCGTTACAACCACTAATGACAGAATTTAGTCGCCACTTGAGGGCGATTAGCATGCCACGGTTACCGAACCCTCCTATTTCTCAGCAATTTATGAAGAAAATGGACATTTTATGATAGCATAAAATTATTTAAGCGAAGAACCGTCCTTTTTTGCACCCCATTTGCGAAAGTAAGAAAATATGCATAGATACGATGAAACTTTTTAAATATTTAAAAATACGTTACATACCTTAAGCCTAAAAGGTTTTGTTTAAATTTACACTCTTTATTTCTTCATGTACGCATATTGAGACAATCGAAATCTATGTGAAAAATTATTTACCTCTTCGTCTGACGGCTGATAACTAACGACAGTTTGTCCAAAAGAAACAAAATTCTGATTTATCCAAAGTAGAGAAAATTAGTACGGACCAATAGTTCTTTACCGACTGTGCATGTCATACGCTGAAGGTCCTTACATGTATAAAAACGTTTCATTAACATTATATCTCATTTAAGGCACTCCGTAAACGCATTATTTCAAAGGTTCACAGGCCTAATAAAGTTTTAATAAATTACACACCGAACGCACCGTAGCAGTGTATAGCTTACAACTTCCCATTTTATCTCACACCCAAGGCACTCCATCGACGAGATATATCTATACTAATATTATAAAACTAAAAAGTTTGTTTGATGTAACGCGTTTATCTTAGAAGCTACTGGTTCGAATCGAAAAATTGTTTTTGTGTTGAATAGTCCATTCATTGAGGAACGCTATATAATATTACGCTGTTTGTTTTTTTACGTAGCTAGGGAAACCGCGTGGCACAGCTAGTAGTTCAATAAAAGTAGGGAAGTGAAAAAAATTATCGTTTATTTAATAAATCAATATTTTTTTTAGAAAAATCGATTTCTTATTTATAAATCGAGTTATGACCATAAATAACCAATTTTAAATTAATTGATTTTTTATTTATGCTTTTCATTTTCTCCATAACTTTGAATAACTATAAAGATTATTTATTTCATAATTTCACGTACTTTCGATATTTCACCAGCAGCTCTATAATAGAATTACTTCCAACGCCATTTAGTGCCTATTTTTTTTGTGGTGTGTTGCATAAAAAATGTTAATTAAATGAACAAAAAGTATTTGGAGGTTAACTGTTACTTCAAATAAATGGACTGTATTATCTGAAGGGCTGGTTTATTGCCGTCTTGGTACAAGAAAATAAACGTAGTGCAAATAATTAACGTCCGCGGTCGAAGGTCGCGACAAAGCCAGCAACCACACCCTTCCACCTCACGCAAGAACTGCTTCACGCTATAAATAGGTGTAGCGGTGGTGCTTCCCCGGTCGAACTACATTTCTTTTATAATACCTCCTGGTAAATCTATCAGATATATTTATATATATTTTATCTTTATTACCTGCGAAATAATAGTCATGTCGATAAATTTCGCATAATGATAGGTAATCAGATAAATAAAACAACATTGTTAGATAATAATGTTATATTTGTCGGGTGTTACATTGCAATCATGCTAAGTAGCTATACGTGTCTTTCTCTCCTTCCGTGCGCTCCAAATACTCCTTCTCGATTAGAATGTCGATACATTTCTGAAAACGGACAATATATGTTTATAAAATATTGCAAACTATACTCAGGTCACATTTGATCTGGAATAAATGTAAACAAACCATAAAAATTCCTATGTAGGGTTATCACCAACTTACACGAATTTGTACACAAA
>DWNE01003781.1:0-16148 GCA_018249875.1 Cecropterus toxeus
AACATATATTTAAATTATTTTATTGCTTTTTGGTGACATGGAAGTCGGTTTCTATTTTTTGTTAAAAAGTTTTATATTTATAAGTTTTTTTTCTTCTACGTTTTATCTGGCTTTTTCTTTCTATTTCTACCGGGACCTTTAAATATAGCAGAAGTAGAATTTGATAAAGATTTGATTTTACTATTCAATGTATTCAACATTGAATAGTAAGATCAAATCGTAAATCAAATAGTACCTGTTGAATAAATATCGATTTCTGCACGTTTAGCCCCACATTAGAAGTTTTTTCTCTTTTGTGTGTACCATAGATACACACATAAACGACTTCCAGATTCATAACAGAAATCTAAATTCATCATTTAGATATCTATCTAGTCGTGTATCATACCCAGAACCCATCGCATGTCAGACCCGCATGGAGACCGCTCCGTAACGCGGGTCAGTTAAAATCAGCTACAAGTTTGGTAGGAAATGCCGCTCGAACCACGAAGTCTAATTCCGACTGAATAAATGTTTCAAAATGAACATAATTTATTCAACAAAACGAACAAACTTCTTGTGCCCGAAAGTTAAGTGGCAGCTAGTGACACTGTCGAGTTCGCAGCAGCTGCGTAGCAACTTGCTGGGCGGACATTTTATCATATTCCTAATTAGTACGTAGGTACGAGTACGACTAATATTTTATTCTAAATTGCAGCGCTAAAAGCGTTGGTAGTCTATAAAATTTGACCATAAATTAAGCAATTTCACATTCAATATTTTTGAAGGTGTCATAGGTGACGTGATATCGAAAAAAGTTCCTTTACCAACTTAAATGATCTGGGTTTTCCTAGGCTTAGGGAAAAAAGAGTTTTTAAGAGCACCAATGAAATATACAAAGGTTGCGATCAATTTATTTTTCATGCATAACACCAGCCAAATTAAATATTATGAAAAAACTGTATATTTCCTCAATTTTATTCTTAAAGTTATATTTCATATACCTTAACATACCTCTCCTGACGGATTCGATGCCTAAGATGTAAACGACAAAGGGTTGATAAAAATAGTGACAAGTCTTAAAAATACATTGGTATTTCCGACAAATAATTTCACATATTTCCAGCGAAAGGAAAAGATTTCTCTCATGCGCAATCAACACATTTTCGAAATCAATGTAACTTATTCAAGGGAATGGACCTACTCAGCCCTAAAGCGGCGACAGCGTCGCGACGCCGCAGCTGCGCCGGACGTCGCAGGTGGTACAACTTGCCAGACAAAGGCATTATAATATTATTGTTACATTCTATTCAAGTTCAATTATATTCTATAAATTTACTAAGATTCCTTGACGATTTTAAAGTGTCAAATGTGAACTGTAGGTACTGCTGCAATTCTTTATGTCTATGTCTCTCAGCTGGACCCAGGTTTTTCCCAACATCCTGGAGTGACCTGTAGCGTACTCCACTATATTGTTTCCAAGTGCAAATATAAACTTCATTAAAAGGTAAACAATCAATGGGCGGCAGTGGCTACTTACCATCAGGTGGACTGCAGGCTTATTTACCACTTCCATATTATAAAAAAATATCTAAGTCAGAATTTCATGTGTCATCTGCCTTAAACCACACCAACTTAACTAAAGACACTGAAGAAAACAAGAAACTGGTAGTTGATTTCTTGAAGTTTTACTCCAAGAAATCAACTTCAAGTTTCCCGAAAACAGCAAAATATATACAATTCTGAGCTGACGGGTCTCAGCGAGTTGGAGCGATCCTAATGTTCGCTCTCATTAAAACTTAGTTAAACTTCACTAATAACTTTCCTACTTAATAAGTTTTAATAAGGCAGATCATTATTCTTGAGCACATTAACTGTTCTCCGCTTATGAATATTTACTGAATATACATGAATAGAATTTTCTTCAATCGTATTGTTTAATATATTACATTTAAGTCACTCTATACGATTTGTATATATTTTTGTCTGTGAGGGACTGGTGAATAAGCTCAAAGTCGCTCAGCGAGCAATGAAGAGAGCTATGCTCGGTGTGTCCCTCAGGGATAAAATCCGAAACGAACATATTTGTATGAGGACCAAAGTCACCGACATAGCTCAAAAGGCCAGCAAACTGAAGTGGAAGTGGGCCGGTCACATCGGCATTCGCTGGAGTAAACGGTTGTTAGAGTGGAGACCGCGTGTGGGTAAACGTAGCTTGGACGCCCTCCTTCTCGGTGGCGCGACGATCTGCACCGGGCGGCGGGAAGTACCTGGAGGGGAACATCCGAAGATCGGGCTCAGTGGCGCGCCTTGGAAGAGGCCTATGTCCAGCAGTGGACTAATTCAGGCTGATGATGATATTTTTGTCTATGACTTAATAGTTTTTTAGTTGCAACACTACCGCAGCATTTCCACCTAGTAACAATTCGTATAAAATAATGTAAAAATTTAAGGAAAATGTATGACAATGTATGTCTAAAAAAGCAGGTCATGGTCGGTAAACGAACACAAACGTTCTATCTTAGTTCTAAAGCGCTCCTGAGGGCTGAGTCCAACCAATTTCAGTTGAGACTCGAATGCTTAATTCAGTTTTATGTGTCTTCAATGTATAATGGGTATTACAAATGAGTTGTAATATTTAATCTTACTACAATCGAATCGGACTATCTTGACTAAAATATCCGCCAAGGAACATAGCAGGTTTGTATTTTAGACGCATATAACAATTCAAACTGTTTATTATGCTGAAAATAATGTTTCAGCGAACCGAGAAGTTTCCAAATAACTTTTCACTCAACTTAGGAACACTATCTAAGTTATTTCGACCTCGATTTTGAACTTAGGCTTATCCCAAATCTTTCGTGCAAATTGCCAAGACCCTACTTAGATCATACCGGACGTTCCCGCTCTATCCGGAACGTCCGGTCTAATGCGGGTTCCGTACGACTGATTGCGATATTGTCTTTGCATTAGGAAAGGGTGGAATTTAAGGGATGCACATAATGACCTCAAGGAACGCTTTCGCTTTCTACATCCTCAGTTCCTTAGTGGGGTTTTCTGACTTTCTGAGTACCATGGCTACACAAAGACCCAGACCCAGAATAAAAAAATAATTTTATCATTTGGATGTGTGTCAATTACATACCATCAGATGGATTGCTGGTTAAATAGGACTGCCTTTTAGGAGGAAGGTAAGGTAATAGGCTTAGTTTCAGAGTTTAATCTTGAATTCTATACCAGAACAGAATTATTTAAACTCATCATTCAGTTGTCTGCCTGGCCGGGGGTCGAAACCGGAACCCATTGCGTGTCAGACCGGTGTAGTGACCGGTCAGCAACGTGGGTCGTAGTGTTACAGTTAAAAGGTGTGGTTCCACTTACCACTTGCTATGCGGTAACAATGTAACAGAGCTGTCGGAGATGAATTGTAAAACATTCTATCACTTTAACTTTAATCCTATACGAAAATGATACAGCGATATTATTATGTATAGGAGTAATAAAATAAATCAAATAGGGCTGTCACAAACAACATTTACGACTGTAACAACGTTTATTAGTACAGTTTGTGTCAAAGATATTATCATACTAATAACATGAAGGCTTCATATGAGGAATAAACTTCGTACGAAGTACGTGCAACCATAAATCCTTGATATTACATATGGCTCGAATCAAATCCTTATTACAACGGAATAGGGTTCATCAAAACTAAAGCCTTAAAATAGTACATGAAATTATGATGTTCTGGTAAATTGAATTCATATACCAAAACTGTATTAAATCTAGCCTTATTTCTTAAAACATAAGGTTCACAATTGCTTGGTTACTAATCAGAACATATAATCAGCCCTACCATTTAGGAACTCAACAATGAAAAATAAACCTAAAAATTTTAACCTTTAAGCCTTAAAATAGTTTGTAACTAAAATGTTGCTTTTTCTACTAAGCAATAATGAACCCTGTTCACGTTGTTAAGCGATCCATTTCGTAAGGCAGCATTTTAGCGACGACACTTTGTGGTTAGTATGTAGGTTACGGTGCATTATGGATATTCCTTTATGAGGACACTACCACTGGTTTTAGATTGTTTTAGTAAAAGGAGGGAATATTTAATGAGGATGTTAAGTTAAATTGACATTGTTAAAATAAAATTAGAAATTTCTACTTGATTAATGTAAATTTTGGTAAAAATATTTCATGGAAGCCTTTAAGTAAAAACGTTTGTTGTATGAGAGCCCTGAAATATATTTTTTAATTAATTCAATTATTTCATCTTAAAGTCAATGAATAATTATATGTTTTAAGCGCCTATCTGTTGCCGTTATTTATTTAGAGCAAAAAATATCATATTAGTTGTATGGGAGCCCCCTTAAATATATATTTTATTCAGATTTTCGTATTTATGTTATAGCTGAGTCAGAAATACATTCGTGAAAATTTTATCTATCTACCTATCAAGGTTCATAACATACAGCTTAATGACATATAGGCGAACGGTATTATTTATGTCCCGTTTTTACTCTATGGATACGGAACCCTAAAAATGTGTTTAACTGTTTATGCTGCAATAAATTTACGCAGACGGTACTGGATTCGGTATATGGTTAAGCAGATATCTTAACTGTGCTATTAACCCCCAACTCTTTTTGGGGGTTAAATACACAGTTAAGACATCTTTTTAACCATCTGCTTAACTTTCTGTTGTAGAGAGATATTTCGTTTTCATGTTTACTTTTAGGGATTGTAAATCTCTAAAAGCAGGTATAAAAAGGCCTTAGTAAGTTAATTTAGCACTTTCTTTTACGCTTTAAAACGTCATGTAGTTGTCATGTAGTTTGTCTATTAAGAGAATACCTGTGTAAAAACTTCCATAACAAATGCCAATCTCGACTATAACGAACTCACTAAAAAGTCATCTGAATCTCACTACGTTCCAATAATGCAGTTAAGTACCAATGGTAAAGTACAGATTAAAATAGATGCATAACAAACATATCAAGTGGTTAGCTTAGTTACTATTTATTTAATAGCACTTGTTTATACCATTGAACATATGTAAGCAATTTCATATAGAACAGGGTTTCTATCTGAAGTCGACCAAAGATGCACTGCTACTCCCGAGGACTGAGATGGTCGCCTCATATACAAGTGAGCCGGCAACCACACCCTTCCGAAACGCAAGAACTGCTTCAAGCTAGAAATCGGTGTGGCGATGGTACTTACCCCGTCGAACTACACTGGTTCTACCTGGGAAACTGCTACATCAATCTTATAAAAAAACAGCTGGTACCTTTGATTAAATAGTAATTAATGCTATTGTTAAGACTATCCACCTACTTGACCACTAACAGTACCTATACCGTAGCGCGATCTAGTCAAATTACCTACACATATAAGTTGTGTATTCACGTACTGCCTTACTTCGACCGCACGTGAAATTAAATCCCCCGAAGTGAAATAATCATGCAGATTACATAGCTGGCTTTGCCCAGAACATGTCTCCAGAGCCCAAACTCGGCCAGACATGTAACGCTAACGGACGTCCGCTCCCACGAGACCATGCCTCGTTAGTCAGGAAAAGTTAGCTCGATTGAATTGTGGGTACTTCTTGCCCGAACTTGTTTGAATCCCTGAGATGTGAATAGCCCAAATCTACGATTCAGGTCTTTTGAAATTCTATATGTAAAATTTCTTGGTTTTACGTATTGCTTTATGTTTAAGGAGTTAGAGCCAGTGTAGTTCGACAGGGGATCTAGCGTTTCGGTGGAAGGGTGTAGTTGCCGGTTCACTTATATATAAAATAACAATCTTAGTCCTCGGGAGTAGCAACGCATCTGTGATCAACTTCAGAGAGAACCTCTGTTTTATATGAAGTTAATTACAGAGTTCGTGGTCGGAAATGACCATCAGGACTTACCAACAAATGAACTGCATGCTCCTTTGTACGTCCATATAAAAAAAACTTAAACATTTCCCAAAAGTAATCCAAACATATCAATGGATACCTTAAGTTAAATCCTCATTATACTGAACGTAGAGAGCCAGTATCTAAGAAACTAACATATAATACGAACATACGAAACGGTCAAGGTTAGAAGAAACGCACAAGGGAAACGGTTTCCTGTAATTAGTCTTTCTTACGCAACGATTTTACCTTTTGTCAGTTACGGTGATAAACCAATGTTTTATCGAGTTGTGGATTGATGGTTACCTGAAACAAACATACAAGATCTTAGAAATCGTTTTAAATTAAATTATATATACTATTAGATAATTATATTTTGCCACAAAATAATATCTAAAAAATCGCTTTTTATAAAAAAATGCTTCCGCATTCGGCGGACTTTCCATCGAGGAGGACTTTCCATTCCACCGCCACATCTACCTCTAGCGTGAAGCAGTTCTTGCGTTTCGATGCAAGAGCATGTTTGTCGGGTGAATCCTTGCACAAAAACTACACCTTTTACTTCGATGGTCACCATCTTAATCCTAGAGAGCAGCAACGCATCTATGATCAACTTAAGATAGAACCCCTGTTCTATACGAAGTTGCTTACAGATGTCCATGGGCGGAAAGGACCACATACTATCAGATATGTAAATGTATGGTTGTTTGATATTTTATATATCAAACAACCATACATTTACATATCTGATAAATCTGATAAATCCGCTATAAAAATGGTGCTTGTCATATAAGATAAAATCCAGTCTTAACAGTGGGACATTCGTTAGGATAATTAGCCGTATGGTGTTGGTTTTAAATAGCACCACTGTCTTTCTTCCAGTGGTTATCGTAAAAGCCGACTGAGGGACAAAATTCAGAAGGCTTTCCTATGTAATATCAACGCCTACTGCAGGCACCAACACGCCTGGTGCGATGACTATTAGAAAAAAAAAACAATTAGAAGAGGCGTATGTCCAGTGGATCTCAAACGGCTGTCAAATTGAATAATATGTGATAGAATAAGATACATTACATGCTTCACAGATAAAAATAAACGAAGAAATCATTCGTTCGTTACGCTGTCACTAGCAATCCTTCGCCAATCGGACGCCATCTTGAATCGAACAGGTTCAATCAATCACTTCACGCCAAATGGAACTGATTCGTTTATATGAGTATTTGTTCGCAATTCATTTGTAATTCCTTTCTTATTATATTTTCATTCGCAAAATATATATTTAAGAATATATAGATAGAAGCTTGCTGTCAACTGATATTAAAAATAACAAATATAATAAAATATTATATTTAATGCGTGTAACTAAAAAAAATCAAAAATGAATGATCCATTTTGATTTCTAGAAGGTTGTCTCGGACGTAGCACTAAAATTAACTACCATGTTATCAAAATACTGCAACAATGAGGTCTGAACGACCCCTCGTTATATATTGTCCAACGCTCATTTTCAAGCTTTCATGAATAGTGCTACATTTCCAAATTCCATTGATTAGACCTCATATGAATCTAGTATATTTTAAAAAAGAAAAGATTTCAAAATCGGTGTACATACTTAAAGAATACCAATTGATAACCTCCTTCTTTTTAAAGACGGTTAAAATACTCAAAAAACAAAATTGCAATTACAAAACGGGTTTAGTACAAATTTGGTCCATTTGTAAGAAAAACTGAAAAAAATATTTGGGACAATGCAAAATTCAAAATCCGAGACGAAACCCAAGAGTTCCACAACACACAAAGCATGTGAAAATAATTTATCAACGCCACCACGCAATCTTTTTATTTCCCGTAAAATCGAAACAGCATAGATGGCGCTGCGAGCGTCATTAGTGGGTCGCACTTCCGTTTCCCGCAGGTACCCTACTTCCGGTCTGAGCGCGAAGCCTCCATTGTGGGAACTTCGCTTGTTTTTTCGTTTGTTTTCGCTTTTTTTAGTGTCCACGATACAATAAGCGTCTTAAGGTATACGAGGAACGAATGGTGAGAAACTTAGGGGTTAGTTACCCTTGAGTTTTAGAAAGTCGAAACAAGAAAACCTATCACGCAAAGGCCACCACTGTTCTTTTAAAAGCCAATTAGGTAAGAAGAAAAAGAAATCTTTTTTGGAGTTAATTTTTTTATGAAAAACGCTTTCTACACTCATAGCCCCACATTAAGATTTTCTCTTGTGTCGTGGGTACCATGGACACACAAACACAAATACACAAACACCCAGACTCAGAACAGAATCTAAACTCATCATTCAGATGTCTGTCTGGCCGGGGATCGAACCCGGAACCCACTGCGTGTCAGAGCTGTATGGTGACCGCTCAGCCGCGCGGGATGACGACCCGGGATTAAAAAATAGTTCTATGTCAAAAAGTCAACTACAAACAAAAGTGTATTTTCTAAAGCTGACCACAGCATGCTACTCCATAGAAATAATATAAAACGTGAAATTTTACATTTGACACTCTTCGTATCTTAACATAGAATTGTATGTTTATAAAAAATTGTTGTAAATTACTCTATTCTTTCTTATAACAGGAATATAACTTAAAATGTTGTCACAAGGCAGTATAGTCTCATGAAGGGTAATAATTTAAGGACATAAGAGTGCTATTACATACTGCAGAACTAAGCAGCTGTAATAAAATATATCCGAGAAGACACTATATTTTTTTTACAAGCTTGAAGCAGCAAATGGACATTTTATCTGATTGTATGCCATTGTGGCCAATAGACATTTATCAACTCAAATAAATGAGTTAGTACTAGGAACAAAAATGGTCGCCTCTTATGTCGGCCGGCATCCACTCCCCTCTCCCGAAATGTAACTAGTAACATCGTTAAAAACGTTAAAACAAACCCGACTGCTTATTTTTTTTTGTTCATAATGATATATTTAATTTCACGCTTATATGAGTTTTGTCAAAATAGTCAAGTAAAAGTATTACATTATACCTATACATTTTTAGACAGGTCTATTTACTAGCTTTCATTTGATACCCATATTGTCGTGATAGTAAAAAATCGTCCCTCCCCCCACTTTTTCCTCTATATTCAGGCGCTATTTTTAAAAATTATATAGCATGCAAACTGAGACGATTCTAATGATATGTCACAATCCGTCAAACCGTTTTAGTTATAGCGCGTGCTAAAGAAATGGACATACATACAAACAAACATACATACATACGCTCGAAAAACATTACCCTCCTTCTGTTGCTACTAGAGTTGCAGCTGCTAGAGTTGGTGATTGCTTCATGGTGTAGCAAAACATCGCGAGGAAACCTGGATACCTTAAAGTTCTCTTAAAATCTTAAAGGTCAAGTCTACCAATTCGCACTTGGCCAGCGTGGTGGATTATAGCCTAAGTCTCCATTTCCGAAAGAAGACCCGTGCCTAGCAGTGGGATTGGCAATATGAAAGTGCTACCTCTTCGGTCGAATGTACTGATTCTACCTTTCGCCTTTGTGACCACTCTAAAAAGAAAATTTTAGTAAAGTATATGTACGTCATAAGTTATCACCAAGCCGCAAATCGAACCAGCAATCATTACCATAATCAAATCCTAGCGTTGCCAATCAGCTTAACGCCTCGTTACATTTATTGAAATATTATGATGATTTTAATTTAGAAATTTTAATAAGTGAATTGATTTGTTTCGTATGTTAACGCGTTCAGAGTTAGGGGTTTAAATAGGCCGGGTGTCGGTAGGTTCAGCATCTGTAGTGAGCAGATCTATCAGCTCACAAGGTCCAAGTCGGGCGCAGCAAAATGGAGGTCTTCAAGTTTCTTCTGATCCTTTGTCTGGCAGCTGCGTTGAACGCGGACGGTGAGTTTAAAAACTTATTTTCCCTTACTATTAAATTAAAACCCTACCCTATTAAAAACTTATTTTTACTTCTTTATTTTCCATTTTTTTGTGGGAGTTGGGGGGGTCTTCGTCGTTTGACGCCAGCGGCAACATCACAATATCTATTCCTGCCTTATATCAGTGGTTGAAGCTATATTTTGGTTCAAATGATGCGGCCTATTGCTCAAGAGGCACAATCTCTTACTCTCCCTCACTTACTCCTCGTAAGTTCAGCTTTGTTTGGGGTTGATTATAAATGTCCCTGGGTGTCTGCCATCAGGTGGACTACATGCTCGTTTTCTACGAAAATATTATAAAATTTGTAAACAAAGTCGTGTTTTATATACGACAACTGAAGGAAATGTGAACCAAAACCAATGTAAGCTTCAAATCTTCTTTTTGGCATATGGGATTTATTTATTTCGAATGGATGTCGAAAAATGGTAAAAACATACAGTTATGTTAGATTTCTTACTAAGAAACCTATTCTATATTTGTAATAAATACCACCAACATTATGTGATTTATTCTTTCAGAAAATGAACGACAGGCGTTATCAGCCGCGGAATCAGAAGCACAAGCGAATTTACGTTTGTTTTTGCCGAAGGAACTTGTGCATCATGTACCGGGAATAGGTATTCAATTTTTCATCGTATCGTATAATAATAGAAATTTTGGCATCAACTAGGTACCAATTCCCTTTGTTGTCCCAACACAGTTAAGAAGGGCTCTTTTCAAAGCTGGCGATGTATTGGCAACTTATAGTACTGTAATGTAATTATACTCTAGTATTGCACATATCTGCAGGCGACGGTGACTAGTTTCTATCAGGTAGCCCGTTAGGTACAAAAATGTATAATATTTTCCAGGTAACGGAGGTTGTGAACAGGAGGGGGACATGTTCCAAGTAACCAACATAGGTGGCTGTTTCATCTGTGGATGCTTTACGTCTGCTTTTGGCTCCGTTTATCCTAAGTGTGCTCCGTGCAAGTGCCCAAGTATGGTTCATTTCTTTATATATATAACGTTAAATAATCCATCTACACTAATATTAAAAAAAGGAAAGCTTTTATTTTTCGTTTGATGTGAATAGGCTCCGAAACTACTGGACCGATTTGAAAAATTCTTTATGAAGCCTTTAAGGCTACTTTTGATTTAGATATTTGGCATTATTGGAAGAAGGCGACTATTTTGTCCCGTAGCGAAGCACCGTTAGTTCAGCTAGTATGAACTAAAATGGATAACGAGTGTCTCACAAACGAGTCTACTATCTTAGACCTCAGGAGTGGCAACGTAATAGTTGTACCTACTAATGTGGACAGTTATATTTATATATATGGTGTTGGTTCCAGATATACACGAATGTTTGCTACTGTAAGCATATAAAGAATAGTATACACGCAAGATTTTTTAGAAATCTTAGATATCACGATTCTAAACCTTATAATCTCATCGTTCATAGAAAAAATGATAATAAAAGAGATTAATTAAAGAGAGAGTTTATACCGTTATTTTAAACATCATATTATATATCTATTTTGCATTTTTTTTTCTATTATCAATGACTTTTCTGACAATAATTTTCATGACATAGTCGTTGATAGTGAAGATATCAATAAAGTTGATAACATGATATAATTTTGATTTCAGGTGTCAATCCTTGCGCCCCAGTACGCCCTTCACCAGTACCACCAGTGACTCCCTTCCCACTGCCAGACTGTAAGTATGAGTATGGACCCATAAGCGATAATGCGTTAAAAGCCTTTCCACAACTAACTTGCCTTTTTCGCTAGGGTCCAACAAATTTCGAATCGGAGGTATTATCGGATGTATATTTTAAATGTGGTTAATCAAGCAGTTCAGCCTAATCGAAAACTAAGACTATTAAACATAATTAAGTTGTATTTATTAAAGCTTGAGTATTTATGAAAAGTAACTATTTCAATATACAGGTCCAGAACCCATAGTAGTACCGGGTCCACCCCGTCCGTACCCAGTACCGGTACCGGTACCAGGGAAACGGGTACTCGTTCCAGTGCCTGTACCAGTACCCTCCCCACCAAAAAAGATTTACATCCCGGGACCCGTTGTCCCGGTGCCCGTGCCCGTAGCGAAACCAGTGCCTGTCCCGTATCCAGTCAATCGGCCTTACCCGGTTCCATCTCCGCCAAAAATAGTCAAAGTACCCTATCCGGTGATCAAACCAGTGCCCGGGCCAGAAACACCTGTTCCAGTGCCCATTCCATACCCAGTTCCATCAAAACCAGTGAATGTACCCGTACCTGTTCCTATACCGGGTCCTACTAAGGAAGTGCCAGTTCCCATACCTATGCCCTCACCAGTGATCCCTGTTCCTTACCCAGTGAACCAATACGTCATCTTGCCGGGCAGAGATAGGATCATCCCGGTACCAGTGCCGACTAATCGTAAGTTACTTTCAGTGTGATTGTTTATGAATTAATTTTTTTTACAAGCCAATCTCGAGTCTAACGTGTTTTTTTCATCATTACAGAAAACTATGCAGTATCACACATATATTACTTGTGTAAGTAATTCTTTGTCTACTTTTGAAGGGAAATAATTGCCTCGTGTATTTTTACGATTTCATAATCCTCCATTGGATAACATTGTACGTAAGGCTAGATTGCTTATTTTGCGACTTTAAAATTTTGTAACAAATCTTATTTGAATCACTTCCAAGTAAACAAAATGATTAATCAAAATTTGTTTACTAATAATATTATCCAACTATCTAACTGCGTAGAAGTATAAAAATATTGATGAAAACTATATTTTTCTAGCACCAATCTGCAAAACCCACCAGCCTCTAAAGCCGTTCGTTATTCCTGGAGATCAATGCCACGTGTATGTCTGCAAAGTCAAATACAACATCGTGTACATCGAATCCAACGACAAACAGGGATGCTGTAAGGATCCTTCAACAATTTGTTTTATTCCCATTATTCAAATTAGTCACAGGTAATTAGGGGGTAATGAGAGTATATGGCGTCTAAAACAATACACAAAACGTTTCGTTGTCTATTATAATAACATGATTAGGTAAGTAATTGTATTGTTCAATGGACGCTATCCCCCGTTCTCTACCAAATAACTACTGTCATCGTTGTTTTCTTATTAATAAAAGTAATTGGGATTGGTGTCTGAAATCGACTCCGTAACGGATGTGTCCATTTCTTCATCCATATCAACATTATTGTTTTAGGTATTTTTATTGAATTTCAGGAGTTTAATAGTCTTAGTTTTCTAAAATAAAAGAAAACCGTAATTAGTAATAATAATAACTGCTTGATTTACCGCCAGTACAATATAAGAATGTCTGTTTTAAATTTGTTAAGATAATGATAACAATAATAATTTTTAAAAGTTTCTAGAAATAACATCGACTCTAAAATGGACAAGTGGGTAATTAAGTTTATTATACATTTCATCACCTTATATACTTTCATCGGATATTTCAATGGATAAATCAATATAGTGATTGTGACCAAATTTGGTTCCTTCCTTTCTTAATTTTTTCTAGTCAATAGTCAAGTTTTTAAGTCTATAGGGTATTTACTTTACTAATTTACGCATTTTTTCCAATTGTGGATGTCTCATCATAATAATTCATATTATTCCTGTTATTATTACAGCGGGATCTTTGCCACTTCGTAAGTACTTTTATTAGTCTAATTTAATTTTCTTTCAGATGAATAAGTAAATTAAAAAAATATATCAATGTTTTTTTTTTGTTTTTAGCCTGGTCAAATAGTTACGCGAACGCCGAAGCAAATGCCAATGCTGCCTCTGGTATCAGAGGTCTTTACCTTGGCAATCTAGGAAAAATCTTGGATTCCCGTGCTCAGGCTCAGGCTCAGGCACAGGCTCAGACTAACGCCAATTCATTAGGAGGCAACAGAGGTCTTGGTGGATGGTCAGATGCTCAAGCTCAGGCTCAGGCTCAGGCTCAGGCTCAGACTAACGCTAACACATTAGGTAGCTACTATGGTATGGGTGGATGGTCAGATGCTCAAGCTCAGGCTCAAGCTAACGCAAACGCATTAGGAGGCCTTGGTGGAGTAGGTGGATGGTCAGATGCTCAAGCTCAGGCTCAGGCTAATGCAAATGCATTAGGAGGCCTTGGAGTGGGTGGATGGTCAGATGCTCAAGCTCAAGCTCAAGCCAACGCAAATGCATACAACACACTGCTTACTGCTTTGAAGAGTGGTGAAATTGAATCCAAAAAAAAGAGAAATGTCTCAGATTGAAAGTACGTAGTATATATATATATATATATACATTTGTTGATATTTAAAAAATCTAAACACTGTAAGGGATGTGTTGCAAACTCAATATAGATAATTATACTGTCTATAATATAGAATCAAAATATAGCAATTACTATTTGATAAAACTATGGTTCAACGACTTAGCTTTCGAGAAATATTAAAACCATCTTTTCCATTTATTTTGTTGAAGTCAACTCTATAAAAAGTATGTGTATGCAATTCACACACGGCAGAAGTGAATCTTCTGTAAAGTTGATATAGAGTTTCAAGAGTACTAGGATAATTCTAAGGTTACATCTTTTTCAAAGCAAAAAAAATGTAAATAAAATATTATGTTACATAATAATATACATATATATTATACACCTACCGCTGGAGTACCGCTCTTGCATTTTCGTGGAAGCGTGTAGTTGTCAGCTCACATATGTGAGGCAACCATCACCGTTTGGCGACCGTTTCAAATCACAGCGATTCTAAGGAAGTTCGATTTCAATGAATTTATACAATCAAGTTAAAAAACCGTTTATCTAAGTTTCTTTTAAGTTATATCACTTACGACAGCAATTGCGATGCTATAACCCATGTCTGTGTTATAATTTGACAAATGGAGGTTTGCACGATGTTCCTTATTTTTTATAAGAATATTAAATCTATTGACTACATCAGGTCTACATCCTAATATTTCGTTAAAGATAATATTTATATTTCATACAGTTCGATTATGACTCTAGAAGCTAATTAGTAAATTTGCAAATTCTATTGTTTCAGAGTACCCACCATTTCAACCACTTAATACTACCGATATGATCTCTTGACTTACGCTCGTGTATTGGACCTGAATCGCCTTAGATAAGTTGAGCATTGTAAAAGACAAACACGCACGCTTTACACTTGAAATAAACAGTTAGTGGGATTAAAACTGCGTTTAATTTTTTCATTATCATAAGCTAAGTTCGGTTACAAATTTTAGTTGTTTGGTTCTTATACTAGGTAACTGTTAAATTGATATACAAATGAGTCCCTGAAGTATAAAAATAGCATATATACGTACATACACAACATTGCTTTCACACAAAAGATCCCAAAACACATAAAGAATCTAATTATAAATATAGTATAATCAAAATATGAATGTCGTTAATAATAACGTAACATTGATGCAATCTTTATTGCGATCATGTTAAGATAATATTTTTAAATATCCAGACAAAAGACAGAAAATTGTTCTGAAATTGAGACACCTGAAAAGCGCATTAAGCTTGAAGTTAGAACTGCGTACAGCTTGCACGTGACATTCCAAGCCTTCTCGCACTTAGCGAGGTCCGCGTAAAGCGACATTCAAGTTGCAGTGCATTTGACAACCCCAGCTCCGTTTGCATTGAGTTTCGCGACTGTTATCATGGTAGAGGTAGAGTAAAACGATGGAAAAAAATTAGAATTTGCCTTCCATTAACCTTTCCATTTACTTTCTATTTTCCATTAACCATAACACAATTCAGCACATCTCTAATTGCTCTCCAAATACTGGCAATAAAAAGTTAAATACAAATGAGTTCTCTGAAAATGTTCAAATTAGTGGCTTATGTTGAGAATAACTTGAACAGTTTTCCAACTACCAACATAAGTTTGTTTTTCATAGTGTTTATATGAATTACAAAGTTATGTGATGCGGTTTTTGAAAAAGTGCTATATCTCTGTGTCTATATACAGGGTGTAAATGACAGCGTACCGAATTTTAAAAATATGGATTCCTGACACGATTCTGGTGCTTATGGCGCTGGCATTTTTCATCGCTTTTTTCTCGATTTTTGTAATGTTTTATGCATTTTTTTACAAATTTTGGTAGTATTTCAATACTACTGCACAATGCAACATGAATATAAAAAAAAACACTCATATTATTGATTTTCACGAAAATCAGCAATAGGTTACAATAATGTAATGAATTCGCTATCAGCTGTTCGACGTTCGGTCAATGACCTCGCGCGTTCTTCACAATACATTGCGCGCTCAAAAATGACCAACTCGGGAACCAATAATTTCCGAGGAAAATTGATTAGTTATTTTTTGTTTA
>DWNE01003782.1:0-16145 GCA_018249875.1 Cecropterus toxeus
ATTAATGAAAATCACACAAATTGTAAATAAAGTCAACTGTAAAAAGATAATAGAATTCAAATTATTAAATTGCATAATTTTCCGTTACATGGTAAGCTAACTTTGTGAACTTACGCAATGTGCAACAGAACAGATCGATTTTGGTAATATCCTAAAAATCAAACTTGGTAATATCCTAAAAATCGGTATGTATGGTTTACATACACGTGGATACATGCGTGAAGTTATTAGTAAATTAATTAACATGTTTTGAGGATTGTAGAACTTTTGTATTTGGATTCTGAATGTATCACCGCCACATCTATTTTTGCTTTTTAACAGGTATCTCGTGTTTGATGTTAAGAGATAAAGGTCAAAGGAGAATTGCTCCTTAATGAGGCATTTCAATTATTCAGGGGTAGCAAGACATCTGTAAGGTGAAAGGCTCTAAATATATTTAGGGTTTATTGCAGATATTAGCGGCCACTTACGATATCAGGGCCATATGCATTCCCCCTCTCCTAAAATAACTATGAACTATGACTCGAAATCTTTACCTTTTTGTCTTATATTGGCTCAAATATTACATAGATTCGAACAGAAACTCTTATTAAATATCTAAATTAAGAATACATTTTGATATCTCAATCATTTTTAGTTACGTATATTGAGTCGGGATAGCGGGATGCTATAAAAGTAATTTATTCTCCGCCACATAAAAAAGGTTTATAAATATTTATATAGCAAGATGGTCATAACTATGCCGGACGCAATCAACAAAGGGACGATTACGAGTAAATAAAAATAAACGGCGTCACTCGGCCATATGCGAGTATGACACGTCCAAATCAACCCGTCACGCCGACGGACTGCCACGTCCCTACGTGACCAGAGAACGTTGCCTAACGCGAACTATAAATCGTTGCAAACACCCCTAAAACCAGTCTAACTGACCCTCGCTTTACAACAAAAAATCCCCTCAAATAGCCTCAAATGTACTGCCCGAACAGGGAGGTGGAGGTCAGGTTAGCCTGGCGCATATTCCGACTACGTCATTATTGAAGAGTGTTATTGGTGTTATAAATAAGGACCTCATGTTATTGAGCGGATATTAAAATGATTTTGTTTTGTTTCGGGACGTCTCGCTGCGTGATGTAGCGGGGCTACGCGGCGTGGTGTTACGCCGCTACGCCGTAGATGTCTACGATATTTAGTAGGGAAACGTGGATTCTTTGAATTGCATACTATTTTAGGAGGCCTGAATTAAATGTGTTCGACATTGCTATTTTAGAGCAGTGACTGTAAAATTATGAACATCCAATAAAAATAAACAACATAATCAATGCAAATTGATCAAAAACGTTTTGGAATTTGTAAGTGTTATAATTTCTATAGAACACAATCAATTAGTGAATTCTTCTACTCACTGCTTTATTTTTGAGCTTAGGTCTTTGCTCAGAGTAAGAGGTGTTAAGGCCGTAGAATATTTTTTCACGGCTTAACCTTTCGCTATCAACGCAAGTTATCATATTTTTTTAAATTCGTACGTAGCTTTAAAACACCAGCACTAGGGTTTAAATCTCGGGTTACACGACTAAGTGACTGCAATACTAGGCCCTCCTAGTATATACTAGAATCAGTAAAAGGCTTTAATCATCGTATATTTTTTACCATTTAGATAATTATCTACACGGCTCCCTTTTTTTATGAAACGGCCATCTTTAGGTGAAAAATGCATTTTTGAATGACGTCAGATAGAACCATAGTTCAATATGTAATTACTTACAGATGTTCATAGGCGGCAGTGCCAACATATTATTAGATGAACCTAGTCTCCTGTTTTCTATTCATATAAAAATACCAAAATTCTCCTATATTATATAATATTACAAAAGTGTTAAAAAATAATACGAATATAAAGGTAGTTACGGAACTTTCACTAACAGAAAAGCTAAGCCGTAAGGTATTTAAAGCTGTTTTATTATATCATTATTTATGCTCGTTTTAAGTACAGTAGCACTGAGGCGCGGATCTTTTGTATTCCGTCACTTACAGTAAATAAGGTTAGCTAAGCAGCTTTTCGCTAAGTAATGATAGGGTTGGCACAATTTTTTTAAAGAAATTGGTCCTCTTTTCAGGAAGCAATATTAGGCCATATTTTTTTAACCAATATAGATTTTAACAAAATTATTCCATGAACTTAACTCTTAACAAAATGTATTTAATTTGAGAAGAAAATGAAGATAATGGTATATTCTTTTCGTGGTAATCATATAAGAGATAAATAAAGAGTGATTATCATTTATTAAAACGCTAATTATAACGTTATTATGTATTAAAACGATAAAATTGATTGTTTTCAAAAAAATCACGAGGGGATGATATTGAAGAGTTTTTACAGTTTTCTATTGGCTACCATTTGTCATCAGTATTTTAAAACGTTATGAAAATTGGTCATACTTTTAGCCTTTGCAGTAAATTATCCTTTGTTGTGAGTATCTTATAAAGACTAAATATACACACAAGTATTACAATACAAAAAATCAGGCTTGAAATATGTATTTTACGTAGTAACAATTACTTTACAAAACTTTTTCACTTCACATTTTTGAGCAACAAAAAAGAAAAAACACATTAAAATAAATGAAATTCGCTAGCCCTATTCTTTTCTTAATGAGCATCAATAAATTTCGTACCTGATCGCCCCAGACAGTTGAAGCAAACAAAACGCAGACAATTAAAACGGAGACGTCCTCCGGATTTGCTTGCAAATCTCCCACTTTATCTCGTATGAACATATTTCTTTATAACGCTAAGCCCCGTTTTTGAGCTCCGTAGGTGCTAATTATCGTAATGGTGTTTGTTTGTTGGGATTGTAGAGATAAATTATGGTGACGACTAAGTAATAAAGAAGCGGTAATCCGTTAAGAGGTTTCGATTCCTTGCGATTTTAAGGAATGGTGTTGGTTTTTGTGGATGCTGGTAATAATTGAAGTATGATAGTGATATAATTTTTAAAACGATGATTTAAATTTACATTCATGATATTTTAGTGTATGTATAACTTTAATCAACTATATAAATTACAATAATGTTACTAGAAAGTCTAGGAACTTATATATTAAATATCTTCTATCCGTTTATGTTGTATGTATGGAATTAGTCAATTCTTAATTAATTGAGTTTATATACCTTGTATAATTTAATTATGCATGTATGAGTATTATATCTTTTTGTGTCTGTTTACATACCCAATATTGTATTTAAATAAATTTGTTTTAATATAACTGTGGCCCATTTGTTGTTACAGAAAAACAAATAAGCTACAAAATTAACAGATTTTCGGCATTAATGAAAACATTTTCATTCATCTTTGCCGACGAAACATAACCGTTCGCCAATGTCGTTGCAAATCCATTACCACGCAGAAACTAACAAAATATACACTAACTGTAAGCAAACACGAATATAATGAAAAGTGATTCATGACAGACGGAAAACACAAGAAAAACTAAACAGAGCTCTTCGACATCCGTCGAGGAGAGGGGTAGTCTCCACCAAAGGGGGAAGCGGGCAAAACTATAAATTGTCCTTTAATTACCCCCGGGCAGCGTCACATCATGGATCCAGACAGTTTTATGACGATTTACGGCACATTTCGACGCGGGGACCGGCCCGCTTTGGGATTCGAAGCGCCCACCCTAGCATGACCTCTCACCCTCCCCTGCACTATTCCAAACCGGAGCGAATAGAGGCAAATCAACTCCAGGCGAGGGATTTTGCAAGGGTGGTCGGTATACGTCACCTTTTACACTGCTGGGGGGTTTTAAGGCCTCCAGTTCTTTATGGTAATGAAATCTGAGCAGGGTGACGTGCCGAGGTGATGCTTCTGAGAGTTTTTGTTGTGCCCCCCTTATTTATCGCACGTTTGAGGGCGGGGAGTTTGCCAGAGTTCTCGGAATGTAATGTGTTCCGCGTTGTTCGTTGATGATACCGGCTGGTATGTTTGTTTGTGTTTGTTCAATTCGATTCGCCGTGTATGGGATCGGTGGAGAATATAAACATTTTTCTGATTACAAACTTTTGGGAGATTGCAGTATAAAACAAATACGACCAACCTTCATAGTTTGGGTTAAACTATTTTGTCCTATTGTACCCGTGGGTTGTAATAATGTACCAAAGACTTTTTCCAGATTATATAACTATAAGTTTCTATATATTTTTAACCGACTTCTTTTATACACCGATTGTGTTGCGTAGAATAATCTACTACATAAGTTAGATATACGGAAGTTCCGGTTAATTCACAAATAGATTTTATTAGAAATAGAGAGAGAGAGAGAGAGAGGTTTATATAGAGTATAAATAACTGTTATGGATTGATTGATCGTGTTCTTGTCTTTAGTTTATAACATGTAGAAAGGTCAATTATTACTTTTTAATTAATAATTCATTACGTTAATAAAATTGCACGTTTTATTTACCCATCTATCTCACTCTTTTCTTCTTCACATTAATTTAAATAATGAGTAATATTTTTTATTGCTTTTGATTAAACCTAATTTATTTTTAAGAAAACATCAATGTGTAGCACGCAAGAATCGTATAAGATAAAAGCTTCAAAAACCATAACATGGACTTACGTAAACAAGTTATCCTATGCCATTAAGCGTTCCAGCCGAAAATTATCCGCATTCGATACCGAGCATCCGTACACAATCATAATCGTTTAACAGCCAATTTTATTTGTCGATACAGTTCGATTCAAACGAGACTTTACAAGCTATAAACGCGCAAACAGACGTTTCGGTGTAACATAAAATCAAATCAACAGTTATCCCCTGAGCCTACATCACAATCAGGTTTAATCGCGTATGTGACAAGTTGGCTCGTTCAATTCACCGACCAGACGTATTAGATATACCCCAGAGCGAACATACACTCCTGTAGCACCCGTTTATTCAGCCAAAAGACGGGAGGGGAAGCTCAAAATAGACTGGAGAGTCGGTAACACGCTCTGCGTTCGCTCTCTCCCGATATCGCTTTGAGTGACGGACAAGTATGCATTCAAATCGCTTACTTACTAAGTTTCCTACCCTTAGAATAAACATCGTGCCCGATTCAGGATCCTCTGCCAATTTGGTACAGAATTTGTTGTGGAATGTCGGAATGCTTTTTGAGGGCTAAATTGCATTTAATTTGCACTAAACAACGCTCGGTTTTGATGGAATTGGCTTCGGAACGGAATGAAACGTTCGTTGAAATGAAATTTCTGTGCGCTGTAAATTTATAAGTTGCTTGGAAGGTTTCGTAATGTTTTCAGTATTGGATAGTAGTATTAACGTGGAAAATGTATCATGATTTAATTTCCGATTGCTGTTCTGTTCCAGGGAAAAAATAAGAACAATGTTTGAGGCGCTTCTTATTATGCTGTTTATTTATTATGTTAAGAGTAAGTTGTGGATTTAGTATCATTGAGAGTTAGGAAAATAGAACATCAGAAATTAATCGAAGTATAGGTGTCTTTGTAAGTGAATGTTAATATAAGATACCAATAGTCTATTTCAGCATTAGTATTTTGTTATCAAAATAAATGTGTATTTTTATTAAAAAAAAAAACACACGAAGCTTTATAATAACATATCTTTGTATCAAACTTTTTATTAGGTAAAATTCAAAATTTCCTTTTTTTGCAGACAAATTCTTTAAGAATTACAAAATTACAGAATAGATTTTATGATTCCAAATAATTTTGATAAATACCAGTTGAAATCTGCTATACGATTTAAAAATACGGTTTCCCAGACCTTTAAAATATTTTTTTATTGAAAAAAGTGCATGTTTACCTACGCAACGTCTTTAAAATGGACAGTTCCATCAAGTATCAAAAATATGTGCATCGTGTTGAATAGCACTGCCGCCAAAGTGCATTTTTAACCTGCGAATATCACCCTCGACGTCATTACATCATCATAGTTGAGCCATTACTTAGAAAAATGCTTTCAAACTCATCCAGCTGCACAAACCCCCCGCGGTTGTGCACTTCCCGAAAATATTACCCCTAAAACAAATAAACAACAGTATTATCGCTGATTGATAGCGCCTTCCCCCATAATGACTAGCGAGAAGCAATAAAACCTAAAACTTGTCAGTTCCGCCACGAAAATCGTTATGGTGCTTGGTATTGATCAAAATTTGATAACTATAAATGGCAAACTTTAGAACATACACAGTTTACTCAATTGAGATGTTTGGTTTACTAAAGTATTCCAGTCTAGAGCGTAGCATACGAAATGTGGATTTCGTATGCTACTTTTATTTTAAATGAATTTGGTTTGGTAACGTTTAGTTCATCAGAGTCCTCTATGTTAGGTAATACGGCCCGAGACATTTTGAAATAATAAGTTGCTCGTATTATAAGCCAATAATAAAATAAATAAATTAAGTCTCATGAGCCATTTTTTTTTGTGACGGGCAATCTTCTATAGGTACACTGAAGCCTTGAGAGAGACTCTGGGTTATGTGGGATTTTTACCCACTAAAACCCTCTCGGTGGCCTTCCTTAGCGCTTGCAGGGAACTCCGAGATCTCCAGTGGAACGCACCGGTGCCCCATAGCGCGGCGTCCCTCGAGGGCTCATCTGTTGGGGGTCGTGCAACTGTCTCCCAACACCTTTCGGTGTCTGTGACAACATGTAGCCACACATGCCGCCATCCTTCTCAGGGTTGCTGGCTGGACGGGTCGAGTTTCCACTCTAGCCGCCCGCAACCCCAGAACCCCCCTTCTAGTCGCCTCTTGCAAAAGGCAGGAGAAAGTCTCATGAGCCTATAGAAAAACTAAATTAAGTCTCAGTGTTAATGACTGCTCATTACGCCTAAATAGAGATTATGATATTTAGCTCGAATATGTCGTTAGAAAATATGTTCCAAAGAACAAGAACAATTACATCATACGTGAAGTTTATTAGCATTTGCATATAAATCTACGTTTACTTTACGAGGGAACACGTGGCGTTCCGTAAATGATGTAAGTACAGTAAAGTTTTAATGGCCGAACACCTGTTGAGTGAGTGTATTAAAAATGGATTAAGTGTTTAAAATGGGAAAAATGGGCGCCATTTTATGTTCACACGTAACGAAGGATGGGAACAATACTGCATATGTAGGGATTTTCTTTTATCAGATTGAACTAGCAAACGAGCATGCAGTCCATCTGATGGTAAGTGGTTTCTGCCTTACATGGACATCTAAGTTGCTTACAGACTCGTGGAACAAGAGTTCTATCGGAAGTCGATCACAGATGCGTTGCTACTCCTGAGGGCTCCCGAAGATGGTCGCCTCATTTAAGAGTGAGTGGGCAACCACACCCTTCCCGCGAAACGCAAGAACTGCTTTACGCTAGTTATAGGTATTTGACCTATGACTGTGTTAAGATCGTCAAATATAAATATATATTTATAACATTTTAATGGAATGTTAGATTCTTTTTTCATCATTTTTTTACAGTTATTACGGAACTAAAAATTATTTTACACTCCCTTCTGAATGTAATTTAAATGCATATAGTGCAGTTTATGGGGCTTTTTATTGAGCGTATGGTTCCTTGGATGAACAGAAATTAGGGAGTAGCATAGGGGTATGCCCCCTAGCCGTTAACAAAATCATAGAAAATTTTGCGCGTGAATCATGCAGATGTTAAAATAGATTAGAGTTAAACATTTTGCAGGTCATAGATATATTAATATCAATAATAGAGAATATTTTTTAGAACTATAGCACAACAACTATTTCCTATCGTAATAAAAATAAAATTGACAAACAAATTCCGAAAATAAATTGACAGCAAGTGCGTTCACATAATAATTAATAAACAATTCGCAAACACGTATTAAATATTACGTAAATATTTATAGTCACGGTACTATAAGCATTGCTTCCATTAACAATAAAACTTCACGACAATTCCGTACAATAACGTGTTTTAAGCAGATTCACGCTTTTAGCTTTAATATTAACCGTATTAAGTGCATACGCGTCCGCTATAGCGCCATAGCCGTACGAAGCAATTAGACGTATAAATAAATTCGTTTTACAACCGACAGATGGCGGGAACGCGCCGCCATCTTTGCCGCCATGTTCGCAGATAGGTGATCTAATTAGAATCAACGATCACAATGTTTATTCTGGTTTAATTTTAATCCTAAAATTATATTGTCGACTGTAACATAAACACGGGTATAATGAGTTTTGTTACGAATTAGGGGTTTGGTGTTATATGATGGGGTTGATATTTTTGGATTAAATACAACGATTTAGTAATTGGATCAGGGTTTCGAAGTACCTGCAACGAAGTTATTATATTGTAACTTTGTTTCTTATCAATAACATCAGGCGAAGTACTTTTCTTATTTTAAACATAAATACATACTAGTTTTAAGTCATTCCACGTTAATCATTCTCTTAAATATAATTTATATATATAAAAATATGATAAGTTTGAAGAAAGATGGACGCTTTCTAAATAAAATATAGAATAAATATTTTGGAATATTTACGAAACTGGGTCATTCTAACCATATGCAAGTGTTTTTACCGCAGTGAAAACTAATTTCGAGTGAACGTTGCCTTGTAAAACAAAGTAAATGTTACAACAAAAATAGCGTTAGTAAAAAAGAGGGTTGGCCGTACTGGTCGTAGACCGTCAGAAGTCGATTGGAAGAGACAAACAAATTCGTAAATCGGGAAGGCAATAACAATTCAGGCATCGGCATTAAAGCCGTACACATTAGGCTCCTAATTTCCAATTAGCAAGCAGGTAGCGTAAAAAGACGCCATTACCGTTACAAGCGATTCCCGCCAATTTCGAAAGGTCGGGTCGGCCATCTTGTCCAGCCACGTGGTACGTTCGGAAAGCGCGCGTGCGAATTATTGTCTGTTGCTGCATATGTGATGTTATTTATGGAATTAATTTCGGTCATTGTGCCTTTGCTTCTGTTTTCCGTTGTGTTCCTTGTTTATGCCGCAATTTTCTCGTACGTAAGAACGTCCCGATTCGCTTCGAGTTTTTTGTGGCATAAGTTTTCGTTCCAAAATCTTTATTGTTCTTTGTAATGAGCTTAAGCCATTTTTCCCAAATTGTTGTCTGTTGTTGTTCGAATTTCACATGCAACTGATTTTCCAACTTTGTCTTAAATATCTGAAAGAAGGCAATGCATTGTATGTACCTACATGTTACAAGAATTCATAATCAATTTTAATAGTTTAGAGAAATCCCTGCGATATTTCTTAATTTTTTTAAAGTATTACTAATATATTAATATTATTGAAAGCAATAATGAAACTTATAGGATAGTGGGTATTTCTTATTAGTATATTGCCAATTTCCCCGTTTCTTAATATTTGTATACTTTGTTTGCATAAGGTACGGACTACTCTAATACATAGTAGGCATGTACCTTAATCTACTCAAAGACAATCTGATCTCACCTCAGCTAACATAGAGCGGAGCAAACAATTGTGGTTGCGAAAAAAGCATCCCTATAACGGAGTCAGCGATTCAGTGTAATGACGCGTGTTGGACACCTAAACAATGTTTTAATGCGGCGACTCCCTTACGCAGATGGGCGGACGTATTTGTTTAGGACAAGCTAACAGCGGCCGTTTAGCGACCGATGCGACTTGGGTAGGACGAGATAGAGGCGGAAGCGGAAGCGAATTTTTTTTTAAGAAATGGTATAATAATCATGAGTGTAACCTAGTTAAGACTAAGAAAGTGAACAATTTGTAGAATATAAGTTTGAAATAGATTAAGAGGGTAATGGTTATTAGTTGTAACATAATAAATAATTTTATTAGAGTCGTTTGTATTAGTGAAGTTCTGTAAAATAATGATTTTGTAGAAAAAGGTATGTTGTTTAATAAGCGACTAGTTGCAGTCAAAAGTAATTACAAATACAATTAAAGAATTACCTAAATAGAAAGGTAATAATAAAAAAAAAGTATTATACGTACATTTATATAGACACGTTATGCTATGCATTTCATGTTAACAAAATCATTAAGATCATTACCAATTTATCATTTTTTTTTAATTTTCGGACACAATTTTAAAAATTATTATACAAATTATTGTTTTATTTTACTCCGGATAATATTAAGAACGTTATTTTTCAATGTGAAGAAAATATTTTCAGTGAAAATTTTTAACATTTCGCTTTTCACTTGGACTGTGCAATATACAGTGTGATACAGGTGCGAGATTAAATGGCCGCCGTGTATACAGGGTGTTCATTACGATATTGCTGCGAGTACAGCGAATATTGCGAGCGGTTTTTATTAGGGACGTCATAACGATCCCACTTTTTTGATGAGAATTGAAAATATGTTTGATTTGGCGGAGTTTTGTTTTTGATTTTGTTTGGCGGTTATTTCATTTGCTATCAAATGGATTTTAACCTTTTGAGTTTTTATATTAAAAGTGTACATTAAGCTTTTTAGAGATTGGTTGCTTAGGTTGTATAATATACTTTTATATGGCGAGGGTTAAAATTTCATGATATTTAGTTGTCTAAGAGTTGTTGTGTAGTTGTGTGACGTCTTATTTCTTTATAATTGGGTATTTGCAACGTTTTACAAAATAGATTACCTCATAATATGTCGTAGTGTTTAAGTATTTTTATTAAAGTACAATATTTTATCCAATATCAAGGCACGGATAGTATATTTCAGAGATCTAAATAAAAAAGTGTAAGTATGTTACGCTTGTGTTCACTCGTAGCGATTAATACAAGATTCATTAATTTTAAAATATTAAAAGATTTAAAATATTTTGTATCTGTAATGATAAGAATATAGTTTTTAAATGTCATCTTATTTTAATTCTAGTTTATATCAACTAACGAATATAGTTTTTAAAGATATTTGCGTACAAGCACACTCTGGTAGCATAATACTCGCAGCACGCATTACATATACCTACCTCATTCATTCATTCATTCATTAATAAATTTCAATCAATCATGTATCTTACGATTGAATATTAACTAGATCGTACTAATAGTTATATCGATGAGATCAAACATTGCCAAATAAATCCTACAGAAAGTAAAACAATGGGAGGAGCTATTAAAATGAATAAAAAAGTGGTAAATAAGGTGAATGTCCTATTAATCTTAATGGTGAAGAACAAGTATGTATACTACTTTATTATTTAATTAATTATAATTTATATTCTTAATATTATAGAGCTGAAGAGTTTGTTCCGTTGGTTGAATGCGCTAATCTCAGGAACTACTGGATCGAAATGAAAAAATATTTTTGTGTTGAAAAGTCAATTTATTGAGAAAGGCTAACTTATATAACATCACGCTATGTATGTTTGTTTGTTTTATTCTTATGTAGTAGCGGGTGAAATCGCCAGGCACTAGTTTCGGATAAAAGCAAATCAGAAACGTCCCGGAAATCTCGATTTACCCGATCGGTTTCCCGTTCTTATGTTAAACCGATTTCGATTCTAGTAGTTGATCCAGTTTGGACGTATAAGGTTACATTACTGGCTACGCTGCGATACATCACTCCAGGTGCAGATTGGAGCTTAACCACCTAAAAATGACCACCTACAGCCACGTTTAGCCGATAAATAACGTTAGTGGGCCCGCATCGACAAAAGCGATGCACCAGTTCTTGAGTTACGAGCGTACGTACATACGGACATAAATATAACCGTAACTCACACGCGCCGTTCCGTCCACCTGTTACGGTAATCGATGTGTCCTGAACATTATCACGAGTACAAACTGGATATATGGTTACTTCACTCCAAAGCCTTGCCAGTGTAGTTTCTTCATTAATTTTGGATGGAGGGGTAACACTCGTAGTTGGATTTTTATTTTATGTTAGGGTTCATTTTCGGGTATTTAGTCTACGTGTTTTGGGGTTACGGGATTTATAAAATCCCAAGTCAAGTGTATTGGGGTACATTGTATGATTATACTCGTAGCATTTTTTGTCATAATTAGCTGTTTAAGTATTTTTAAAACAATTGAGCAATATGTAACATATGTAAAAAAATATATAGTCCTTAATCTTCGATTAGCTAGGATTGAAATGCATAACTTATGTAATCATAATAATGAGAAAATCAATTTAGTTTCGTACATAAATAAGTTACATATAAATATATTATATGTATTACTTTACATAAGCAATAAGGCCAGTATTTAAATTTTATGTTGTAAACACCTAAAAAACACCTACACGTATTTTACGTGCTTATAACATGGTGTTTTTAGTATGGTTGCTTATGAAAATGATATATACTATTTACTTGTATCATTGAACTATCACTGGCCTATGGTGAATTGAACTATGACAAGGACTCTAGAGACTTCAGGTGTCGTCATCTACTGATATCAACTTTTGATTTGAACTTCAAACCACTGTGGAACGTCAAAATACCAGTTGTCATCGTCACACACTGATAGAAACCACATAAATAAGACTAAGTCCGAACGGGGCCACTAAAATTTTAATTAAATATATCGAAATAAAATCATAAATACGGGGCGACGTAGAGTCGTACCTTTATTAAACCCATTAGCAGGGTAAGCGGGGGTCCTTACATCATGGTGTTATTGTGTCGTGTTGACCCCTTCCTCCCCAAAGTAATTCGTTGCGGGCTCTGGTCAATACAATTAAGCTCTAGCAAGATTTTACACGTACAATTTGAATTTTAAACAATAGTTTGTCATATAAATTTAATTTTATGCCCGATTGTTATGGGTTGGGACGCTCCCCGAAATCTAATTTCGCAGTAAATGTTACGTGGTTTAGAATATTTTCGTGTAAGCTTTCCTTCTCTGTCTACAGGGTATTTGGGTAGGTAGGTTAGATATATTGGTTGTATTGTCGGGCAATTTATAAGTAACTTTAAAAAACTGACTAAACTTATATAAAATATGTTTGTTTTATTGTGTTTTTAACTGGATACATTTTTTTGTTATCGACGGGGAAACCTGCAGAATCTCGACGCCGTAGGTGCAACGCCAGGTTATGTGGGATTCATACTGCACTAAATCCTCCCGATGGTCGTGTGGAGGACTCCGGGATCTCCAACGGAACGCAACCGGAGTCCTCCAAGCGCGATGCCCCTTTCGGGCTCTTCCCCGGTGAGCATTTGCGCTCACCATACCTTATGTTCTTTACGACGGCGATCATACATGTCATCGTCCTTCCCTGAGTCTTGGCTCAATGGTTTGAGCTCTCACTCTTGCGGCTTGTAGTCCCGGAAGCCCTCTTTTAGTCACCTCTTACGACAGGGATACCGTAGCCTTATTGTGGTCCTGGTACTACGCGGACAATCATATTGTAAACCAAGAAAATTACACCTATCTTTTCTCTTTTACAAGTTATAAATGTAACATTACATCAAATAAAAATAGTGTAAAAGTATATCATTCCGGCGTATCAAAAACATTTACATTAAAAGTCATTGTAATAAATTTGTAGCACTTAAAGTAGGATAATAGTTTCAACATTCATTTACAAGGTACCTTGTACCTAACAGAATCTAATAGCACTGAGCCAGAGCAATTAGTTACTTCCATCAAATATAACGGCTTTAGAGACCTGTGCCATCGCTGGCAAGAAACGAATATAACGATATAATGAAATGAAATGAAAATAGTTTATTTCTCTCACAAAAAGATCTTATGTTATGTAATGATTACAACGTATGAATAACTTAAACCTTACGTAGTGAGAGACTGGTGCCTATTGTAGGTAAAGTAGTAGTAGTAGATATTGTTACATCGTTATAAATTTAAAGAATAGTTTAGATTCTTAGCCTCGATTTCCAGTGTTACCAACTCTGATGCTTCCTCCTAAATTTAGGGTTGTTTAATTGCGTAGTTTATGGGGTAAAATAATATTTGTATGTGTTTTTAGGGAAATAAATTTTACAATTACAGCCACATTATTTGTTTTTTGGAAAATTTCGTTCGTCGAATTGTAGACACGCAAAAACTTTTTCATGATTCGACTTCTTTTGATTTTAGAATAAATTGATTAAGACATGCAAGTATTTGGTTATTTTTGATTTCATTGAATCTTTTTGGTGGAGAAACCCTTTGTGTTTTGACTTTGAAAGAACTTCCGCGACAAGTTTGAAGGGTGTGGCGACCGTTTTAGTCCTCGGGAGTAGCAATTCACCTGTGATCGACTTCAGACATAATCCCCATTCTATAGGAAGGTGCTTATAGATGTCTATAGGTGGCAGTAACCACTTAACATTAGGTGTACTGCGTGCTTGTTTGCTACGTTAATCTGTCAAAAATAATTATTTTTACCCAAACGTAACGATCACTTTTTTATGTTGTTTTTTATTTCGTCCTTATAATCACACATTTAATTTACATTCGTATAACTAATTGTTAAATAATCGTTAATCAGTGTTTATTTTACTCGGCCGGGGTGAGACAAGTCATCTCTACTATTATCTCGGCTCGCAATATTCAAAACAAATTGTCCTTTAGGACGGACGAGGGTTTACGCAATTAACTGAGTAACGCCGTAAAGAATAAAACGTTCGGATTTGGGCAGGACACCGTCAGAATTGTTGCTTCCAAACTATAGCCGTAACTTTTCACAGTTTAGGGCGGGCCGGTTAACTACAGATGTTAATCTTACTTTAACGTGTGTATGTTTAGATTGTATTAACGTAGTACTATTTGTCAGGGATGTTTCAATATTTCGATGACAAAACTATTTTGTCATAAATGGCATGGCCCTTAATTCTTCGGTATTTAGAGAATATAATATAAATAAGTATTTAGGTTTAAACAATAATAGATGGAATATATACAAGAAATCAATTATGGAAGAAGATGAAGAAAGAACCCAAAAACAAAAAGATTCGAAACGATTTTATATATGAAAGAAATAAAGTAACCGTCAGCATTAATAAAACTAAAACTAAATATTACCATGACGCTTTCCAAAAATGTAATAAAAATCCACGAAAAATATGGAGCCTAATTAATTCACTTTCACAGAATAAAATAAAAACAAAACATTTCCCCCATAAACTTCAGATCCAAAACACGGTAACAACCGATCCTAAGGAAATATGTGAATATTTCAATACGTACTTTACAACTATAGCTGCACAATTAAGTAACAATATTCCTTCAAAATACCATAAAGAGTACTATAATTCACTACCTGATCAACAATTTTCCCAAAACGTTCTTTCTTCAATAGCACCCACTACTTCAGAAGAAGTAATAAACATTATATCAAATTTAAACTCAAATGTTAGCGCAGGTATAGATAGTATAAATACAAAAAGCCTAAAATGCATAAAAGACTTAATTGCGACGGAATTGACAAATTGTATAAATAAATGCTTACTAAACGGTGAATTTCCTGACCCTCTTAAGATTGCTAAAGTAACTCCAATATATAAATCTGGATCAAAATTTGAACCTGGAAACTATCGTCCCATATCGGTATTGCCTGTCTTATCCAAAATCTTTGAAAAAATCATCTATGATAGACTAATAACTTACCTTGATTCTATAAAATATATTTTTGAAAGACAATACGGATTTAGGGCACAAAGTAACACTCTTTCGGCTACAATAGATCTTGTTACCAAAATCAAAAACAATATTGATGCAAAAAATATAGCACTAGTTATATATGTGGACCTAAAAAAGGCATTTGATACGGTTAGTCATCGCTTGTTGTTAAATAAACTTCAAAATATAGGAATAACGGGAGCAGCATATAAAATTTTAGAGTCTTACTTAGTTAATAGATATCAAATAGTAAAAAACGAAGAAAATGAAAGTTCTCCATTACCCATAAATTTTGGGGTCCCCCAGGGGTCAATCCTGGGCCCGTTGCTCTTTCTCATATATATAAACAACCTCCATGAAGTCAAATTACATGGCGACCTAACCTTGTATGCGGACGATACATGCCTCTTCTATTTCGGACGGTCCACTCAGGATATTGTGCAGAAAGCACAAGCCGATTTAGATCGACTTTTTGAATGGTTTCAATACAATCTACTTTCTATAAATATATCTAAAACAAGCTATACAATAATTTCGGCAAAAAATAAACAAGTTGATCAAAACTTACAATTACACATAAATAAACAAC
>DWNE01003783.1:0-16145 GCA_018249875.1 Cecropterus toxeus
CTGGCCGGGAATCGAACCCGGGACCCATTGCGCGTCAGACCGGTATGGTAACCGCTCAACCACGCGGGTCGTCAAAGGGATGTATTAAGGGATTGAAGTCAATCATAGATGCGTTGCGGCGGTATATGTGGTCGCGTGCTTTCGTAAAGACTTCAGTACGATGTCCATGGGCGGCAGGGACCACTAATCATCAGGTGGATGGGGTACTCTTACCATTGTAAAGCTGAAAATACAAAGTCAGCCTATGCTTTACTGTAATGAAGTTCCACGTACTACGTATGCAGTACTCGTATAGTATAGTATGTGATGTTTTATCTTCCTATACTTTTTAAAGCAGAAGCAGTTGTCCTCTGTGAAGTATTAATTATATAAATGTGAGTTGCTATCAGTCCGTTTAAAGTAACATTATTTCATTCAAATTGTTGAAGGTATTAAAATTTCTTTATACGTACTTATATCAGATTTGTCTGTTAAAATATTTTTGATACAGATATATTATCTTTGGAACAAAAAAATTTTGGTTCGCATTTTTTGAAAGTTAAACAAATTAGAAATTTTTGAATTCTTTAATGACGAAACGTATAGATTTCGGTAAAAATATTACATAGCCCTAGTAAATGTCGCTTATACATATATCCTTCTATAGGCAATGTGCTCTTATACGAATTGGCCACTCTATAGGACCGAATCCCATAGATTGGCAAATTCGTATCAAATGCATCGGAAATTGGTAGCAGGGGAAGGCGCCGGCAAGGGACATGCGACAGTGGCGCTACATTGGAAGGTGTTGCAAATAACTATTTGTCGGTATTCTTTGATGTGAAACATCTATAGGTGCAGAATATACCTGATTGTTGGCGTTTTAGAGCCACCTGTTATACGTTTTTTGAACTATTAAGTATCGGTTTTAGTTCGACGATGTTATCGGATTTAGCTCGTCGTAGTGGTACTGTTCGTAGATGACGTTAATTTCATTAAGCTATAATTTTATTCCTGTCGCTATAATCTTGTTTTTTACGCGTACTACTTGTACGAACACGATGTTACACATCTGCCAGGTGACCCGTGACGGTATTTTTTTACATATTTTATTAGTTTTATTGTCAAGACATTGTGACCTTTTCCATGAAGGCAAGACATACTGATATTTTCAAGATTCTGTATCAGATAAAGGTTAAATGGTTTTTGTTTCTACTATAAAGTTTATTTTAAGAAACTGCCTATTATCATGATGTTGACTATATTACATGTTTCTTTTATATTAGAAATGTCTTTTTATTATTAAAGATTTAATACTTAATTTATTTTTGTAGAGAAATATGAAATTCCATGTATGAAATTTCTTTCGCTTTAATAAGGAAAATCAACATTGCGTAACATGAATATGTACTTATATCAAGTTTTTCTATATAATATTAATTACCACACTTTACGCGAATTTAGTGTAAAGTAATAAAGTACTACGAGTATAATCTTTGCCCTTTCCTTCCTTAAATTATTCCGGTCAGAACCGAGAATTAGAAAATTATACCGGGGTCGCCTAAAACCGACTCAGTAGTCCTATTGATATCCGCATTCGAACTACGTGATGAGAATTTTTTGAGAACTAAATAAACAAAGGACAAACCTGTGCCGCAAGAAAATACGTGACACTAATTCCTAATATTCATTTACTCTTCCCCAAACGCTGAATGTATTGAAAAGGGCAATGTTCGTAATCGGAATGAAAAAATTGCTAGGAAATAATCCGCAGGTCAATTTAATTCCAGAGAAGCTCGCTGCGACGCAAAAAAGCAATTGAAAGAGAACGTTCAATTATCATCCCTTTTAAGATAATTGTTTGTGTGATTTCCTTTAGCCCCGCTGCCTGGTCCGAGAGATCGTGAGACAGATCCCTCTGGGCTGAAGATCCATTAGATTGATGCGATAAGGACTATGTTATCCGTTTTCGATTGCTATTCGTTCAGTGACCGAATATTGGCTATTTTCCTATCAAGTATTATTAGGCATAAGGATAAAGAAAGAGATAACGGATAACGTACACTTAAATACATGTTTCATATTTAAACTAAACATCGTTAAAAGTTTAGTACGAAAAATATGACTGCTTAAAACGAATTTTTTTTTTCATAATCATAATTATGTATTTATTTTAACACTTTTTTAAAATTTTGTATTGTTGTAATAGTAAAAACCATCGTCCCCTTTTTCCTCTGTTTCCAGGCGCCATTTTTCACACGTCACAATCCTTCAAGCCGTTTGGGCTATAGCGCGAGCCAAAGAAATGACGTACATACAAACATACATACATACGTATGTACACTCGAAAAACATTATCCCCTTTCTGACACAGTTGGGTAAAAATACTTATTGATTACCGCAAATTATTATTACCGTTACCCAAATACATAATAACTAATAAAATATATTTTTTTCTAAGTAGTAATAAAGTGTAAGATTATAGTCTCAAGTATTACAGTGTTTGAAATTCACGGCCAAGCTCAGGGTCCAGTCCTGTAAGCTCCTACGATTGGTACGTGACAATGTTACAACAGTAGAGATTTGATTTTATCGATAAGAATCACATTCACGCGCTTTAATGTTAGTATTTTTACAGTAATTATAGGAACGGAGAACTTGATGCACTAAATATAGTACTTCGTAAGGGTGTGGTCGTAAAACTCTCTCACTCTGAGAGAAGACCCGTGCCCAGCAGTGGGACAATAACGGGTTGACGAGAAGGGTGTGGTAGCTTTAAGCTAGGAAATAGGGAAAAGTTGGCCATAATGATATCTCTAAGAAAATGCAAATAATGGTGAATCGTCATAGAAATCGTTAAATTAATTTTGTGTCTCGTACTCTATGTTTAACTGTTTAAATGTTCCTGCAGGATGACCTACAAAGATAAAATAATATAATAATAATAATAATAAGATACAGTTACGGATTATTTTACACCTATTTTTAGAATAAATTTAAGCCGCAATAAATGCAATGTTTGCATACATAACTCGAGACATCATTTTAAAAATCACCATGTGTCATGCTAAAGTTACGTTACTGATAAAGTGGTGGTAATATGGTGTAGTAATAAAAGGCCATTGTATTAAAACACTTCAAAAATTATAACACCTGTTTAATCCCTACACTCGTATCTGTAGGTAGCGCATTGTGGCCATTGCAGTTAATACAAACAAAAAGATACGAAGGCCTACTGTTAAAAAGTGTAAAGTCACAAACGAAGGAAGAGTAATTTGCAGATAACAGAAGGCAGCCTCTTTCCTCTTATAATGGAGGAAGCATTACTCCGAAGTTCCTTTACTTAGTGGTTCTCGTAAAAATGTGTAAATCTCAACTTTAGGTATAAGGTTTGGCTTTCTTTGCTATAAATCCGAGATGGTGGATCGTAAAACGCGTTTCTATATAAAGATTTTTCTTCCGAATTTTCGGAGGAAAAATCATTAGACCGAATCCTTTTATTGACTTTCCGATAATACTTCAACACTAAATTGTCTGAAAATACGCGATTTGATCTAAAGTCTGGGTGCTTGGGATCAAATTGCCTGGATCTGTGTGCTTCTCTCAACACTCGTACTGAAATCATTTAGATAAAAAGTTTTGTATTAACTAATATTTTATTTTGAAATGAAAAAAACACGTTAAGCGGTTTCAGAATTCTATATTTTTTGCATATAAACAAATAAAAGTGTGAGTAAGCAATTTACACGCCAAAAGGTAAACTCAATAATATTCCTTATTAACAATTAATGAAATATCCTTGAATTTTCTTTCCTGAATTGTCCTGCTTAAATTAACCTTTATGCTCAGAAATATTTTGCTTGCCTATTATTTTTTATAAATCGATTAAATTATCACTACAGTTCATATTCGGACATCTTATTTCACATATATTACACTTAACCTTCTATATAAGCTACGAAATAAGTACCTTTGTGTCGTTCATAAAGGGGTACAGCGATATCTGTATATAAAGTTACCAACGACAACTGCTTTTGAAATGCATTTTCGTCACATTGAGTATCAAATCACAACGATTCTAAACAAGTTTCACGTTTCAGAGTTAGCGTATAATTTTCTCTTCCTTCAATTCTCTTCCAATAAACGTCTATTATTAGGGAATATAGCGGCGCGATTTTATGATTAGTATTATTTCACAAAATCATTTTTTTTTAATAATTATATTTTGATACTGTAAAATAATTTCTGTAAATGCAAACAAAAGTCAATATCAGACTTAAAATTTGGAAACATTACAAGAAACCTAACTAGATTCATATATCCCTTAACTCCTTCCTCCCGTCTGTTTTATTATTTCTGAAAATAATATTACAGCAGTTTTTCTTACTGTAGGTAGACGGTAAACGAAATTGCACAAAACTGAAACAAATTTTTGACGCTAATTTCAAAAGAACTGGTTTTTCACACATTTATGTTTACGAAACTATTTCGGAAAGAATGGTACTGAACAACACATTCATGGAAATTCTGTCAGGTTTGGTTACAAGCTTAGGTCGGCTACTCAACAAGGCTTTTTCGTGAATTGTCAACTTTACCAGGATGCATCTGGTCCTAAACTCAAAATGCAATCTGAAATGGACCTTGATGCTGCCGTATATGCTATATGTTTCACAATAAATACATATAGAAACTGGACTAATCTGTCCTTTTTATAACTTTTAAAAATATTTTTTTATTTGATAAAAAAATCCGGCGTTTTATTCCTGTCTACATAATACTCAAAACCTAATACATCGTATAGTTACCATACTATACTATAATACAATGCCCAGTGTCACCTGTAGGGGACACCCCTGTAAAACTGGAAGGGGGACTTTTTAGCTTCATTTTCTTTTTAAAACTTTACAATAAAGAACTATTAACTAGATAAGTAAAGTAAAAATATAAAAAATCATTATCTCGGACATGGGAATTGGAGAGTTAAGATAGTCAAAGAATCAAAATGTATAGAACAATTTTGGTTTTACATATGGCATGTAAAGTCAGAACAAAGTCATGTATGTGTGTATATAATAGTGTCATAGTGTGCATAGACTTGCAGGGTGTTGAATAATGCACGTCAATCTCAGCCAACATTCAAGGATCTGGCTATATAATCGAATGGCCAACATGACTTGCGGCTTAGCTAGAATCAATAACATGCAGATGACATGAGGCTAACGTAACTTTGTTTAAATATACGTATGCCTAAAACAGAAGCTTTACAGGTTAAAACTCAACGTGGAAGACACTATCATTACACCCTTACCATTCTGCTATAAATACTAGAATTAAGTGCTGTTATTTTATGGTTTAAGGGTGCGTGTTAAATATTTATTTAACGGAACACAAATCTTATCCCATTTAAAATTATTAAAAGGCACTTTGTTAATGGATAAGTAGTAAATATTTAACTACTTTTTACTAGTATGTTTTAGATAGTTAATATTGTCATTTCTCTACTCTTTACTTTCCTAAATCTAAAATATTCCACATAAAACATTACTAATCTAATATGGTAAAAAACGAGAAACTGTCATAACCGTCGACCCTCGGCAAATGAATATTTTGCAGTCCCTTGTTACGACGGTAACTAGCTGACAGTCGGCAGCTACTGCTCGACATAATCCAATTACATAACCCTTGAGATTTCACAAATCCCTTCTTAAAATATAAGCAAAAGACGAGTTAATTCCGTTATTTAAATGTTGTGTTTGTCGAATTAAATCATATTAACGACGAATGTTAACATTGTTACAAACAAAACTACCAGAAAAAAGATTTTACATATATATTTAAAATCTATTATTTGAAAAAAAACATGCGTGTGTTTTTATGTACGCATGCAATAAAATGATTCATTCGAATACTGTTTGTTACAAACCATACATACACATAAACAATAGATTCTGTATCTTTGTGTTCGCAAAATCGAAATGCATTTAGTGAATTTTCTCAAATTTAGTAAATAATGTCCATTTGAATATAGGACTGTTTGTATATATCTTTAACTAGTTGTAACCCACCAACAACAACCACCAACTAAATGTGGAGCAAGTGATAGCGTAATGGTTGAAACTCGGCCTCTCAATCGAGGATCCGGGGTTCGAATCCCAGGCACGCACGCACGCACCACTGATTTTTCTAAAATTATGTGGGTATTAGAATTTAATTATCACTGCGTTACGGTGAAGGAAAACGTCGTAAAGAAAACTTGCACATCTGAGAGATCTCATAAAAAAGAGTTCTCAAAGGTGTGTGAAGTCTACCAATATGCTCTCGACCAGCGCTGTGGACTATTGCCTAAAACTCTCTCACTCTGAGAGAAGACCCGTGCCCAGCAGTGGGACAATAATGGGTTGACGGCGGAGTTGTAACCCGCTACTACACAAGAAAATACAAACAGTCAAACATAGCGCGATGTTATATAGCCTATAGCCTTCCTCAATACTCAATACTTTTTTCTTTTCTTTTTTCTTCGTGTCTATTAATGTAAGTCTATTAATTTTGTATTTAGTAAGTACCTACATAGTATGTAACAACTGTACCTGCCACTATACGAGAAAAATAAATCTAATATTTCTTTATTTCTTTCTTTCTTTCAATAAATATACTATTTAACACAAAAATATTTTCTCATTTTGCACCAGTAATTCCTGAGATTAGTGCGTTCAAGTAAACTAACAAACTCTTCATTTTTATATTATAAGTATAGATAACCCGTATAGAGAATATTAGACAGAGCCACGGCGAATCGTGTCTATTTAGCTATTAGTTCAAATCTATTTCAATCATATTGCACAAGATCCGTATTTGATTTTGACGACCCGCGTGGCGGTCACCGGTCTGACACGCAGTGACACGCACGCACGGTCCCGGGTTCGATCCCCGCCAGACAGAAATGTAAATGATGAGTTTTGATTTCTGTTCTGGGTCTGGGTGTTTGTGTATTCGTCTTTGTGTGTCCAAGGCACCCACAACACAGGAGAAAATCCTACTATGGGGCTATGAGTGTAGAAAGTGTAGAAAGCGTTTATTAACATTTTAATACCGTAGCTCTATGTTTAGTCAACTAAAGTCGATATCGGGAAATAAAATAACCGTTCCTTTGTCGTATATACAGAATATTTGGGCGTCATTTCTCATTTTACGGTTGCCTCTCTGTGAGATTACGTCGGTGAGTTGCTTCATTTTTCAAGGCAGGTGAGAGTGATGGAAGTAGACAGTTTTGTCTTGATGAATGTTAGACTCGACTCCGTGGAATGAATGCCAGCACCCGGCGGTAACGAAGACGAATCACGTCGACAACGGAAACTACTTAGAACAACTAAAATCTTCAAATTAAACTATACAGGTACAATGTCGTCAAAATGTTACAATCCGTTAAAACCTATGAATACTTCGCGTCTAAGTGTATCTCTGATTTTAGAATCAAAATCATTAATGGGTCTACAATGCTCGTATCCGTAGTTCCGGGCTTAAAATAGGGCTTCCATGGTTACTGCAGGCTGAATTGTCCAATCGAGCGACTCTGGAGAGGAGGGCGGTATGTGTGGTTGCATACCATAAAATCCCACATAACCTGGCGTCGCTCCTATGGAATCGGATACTTTCCAAAGTTTCTCATGAAAAAGTTATATTGGTTATTACTTTAAAAAAGGAGAGCTCTTCGTAGTTCAGGTCCCCTGATGTGTCACAGCTTTTTTAGCTATTACAAAAACATATCTCTAAATCTAAATTCACCGTATTGCAATCATTTTTTGCCTGATTAATATATTTCTTAGAATAGTTTAGGAACATTATTTCTTGGAACGTTCCTGATTTATTGTTGTCAAATGTACAAGGAAAATCTGAGACAGGAAATTCCTGAAATGTTTTTCATTGAGCACAAAGGACATCGAGGGCCTCTCAATTACAAAGCCTGTCGTGGCCCGTTCAAAATACTTGTATTGTTCAGGATTAGTTGGATTAACATTATTAGGATCTGACAATAATACAATTATGTCTGTAGCATTGAACATATAATACAATGTAGTGACGATTAGTTTTGTTATTTTTTTTATTAAATTAAAGTTGCAAACGAGAATGCAGTCCACCTGATGGTAAGTGGTTACTACCGCCCATGGACATCTGTAAGCAACTTCATATAGATCAGAGGTTCTACTTAAAGTCGATCACAGATTCGTTGCTACTCCCGACGACTAAGATTGTCGCCTCATGTACGAATCAGCCGGCATCCACACCCTTACAACGAAATGCCAGAACAGCTTCACGTTAGAAATAGGTGTGGCGGTGGTATCTCCCCGGTAGAACTACATTGGTTCCGTCACCCTTAAAACTTGTATCGTCTTCAATTAACTACTGTGTTACTGCCAGGTCAGTAATGTGTAGAGGCTGAGTGAAAGAGGTTTAGGTGATTGATCTCATACAATGTAGGTTTCCTTACGATATTTTTTGACTGTTAACTTAACGAATTTTTGAATAATTAGTGGTACGTGTTTTATATTCGAGACGGGACTCGGTTAATAGGCAGAGTTCATACCACTAGCCTTTTCTAGCCACTAGTTCAAGGCCTACAATGTAACGATTAATTATTTTACAAATGAATTAAATAAAAATATATAAGTGACTTTTAAGATTACACAACATTTTTTTTAATTATGACCAACGCATATTTTTATGTTAAAGCTAATTCTTTTTGGTTTATATGTCTATACAAAGCAAGCTTAATAGTTATATAACACAAACGTAACGAATTAATTTGTCATAGAACCATTAACTAGGCATCTAAGATTATTTTTAAATTGTTGATTCATTCTTAATGTAAAGTGTTATTATTATAAATGAAGGTAAACGGACGGTAGCAAAACATCGAGCCCAGCTTTAAAACTTTTCAACACAATCTAATTAAAACTTTAAACAGATTTCATACAGGTGTAATACGCTCCGATAATGAGAAATTTCAACGCTTATCGCTCTGGTTGAAAGTACTTTGGGAACTTTAATTGACCAGAAAGTTCTTACTCATGCCAATCGAACAAATATTATCGAATAATGGCCTTGGTTTCTATAACGATTTATTTTTTGGGACGACTTTTGATTTTGTATGATGTTCATAATAAAGATCCATGGAGGTCAATGATATTCATGGACTGCTTACAAATACCTAAAATTGTAACACGTGAAGCTCAAACAAAGGTTTCTACGGACAGTCAGAAATGTTACAAGACTAAAGGTTACAACAATAAACATCATGAAATATTCAATGCTTTATTTACGATTAAACCGCTGGTCGATCAACATTAACGACTTTTTCAAACTGTAGCAGTATAATAAGATATGTAACAAGCAAGCCCAAGAATTTGAAAGGGAAGGAAACGTCGATGTCAAATATGCGTAGAAGGGAGAATGACAGATCGCGCGCCTCCATCAACGCCAAGAAGGCTTGCGCGACCGCGCGACTCGACTTCTCTGAAAATAACGTCAAATGCTTTAATTTGTTCTTGATATCACTAGTTCATTGTATAAATATCATTTTCACGCAACCTCGAAGGATGATCATCAAATAAATAGTCACGTGATCTTTTTTCTGAGAACATTGGCTGTAAAAGTCAATGTCTGAAATATAAGGACTTACCTATGTTTATTCCATATGCATAAGGTAAATGTATGATATGTTACTAATGTGTCCATATTACCTTGTATATTATATGTATTCAATTTTATTTATTGGATTTTACTTTAACATAAACATAATACATTTTTTATTATTTAGTTTATTAAGTATCGAACACTATTCATTATTATCAAGTACGTTAAGTGTAAATAAGAGATTTTAAAAAGTCTTCTTGTATTTGACATTGAAATTTACGTGGATGTGTCGTAGGTACCATGGACACGCAAAGAAGAATACACAAACACCCAGACCCAGAACAGGTTATAAAGTGGTAATTTTGATGTCTGTCTGGCCAGATATCGAAACCGGAATGCACTGCGTGCCAGGCCAGTATGGTGACCGTTTTGCACGTCTTGAAAAGTCATATAAAGTAATATAGTCAATTGAAAAGTTATATAAAGTTATATAGTCAATAGAAAAGTTATATAAAGTTATATAGTCAATTGAAAAGTTATATAATAGGTACCTATTTTATTTTTGTAAAGTTTTGAGGACAATAGCTCTATAAGGCTACGAACTTCGCCACGCAGGGTGTCCACTATTCTGCACGGAAAGAACATTGGAACCATTTCGGAAACAGCCAGGATTGTCTCCACTAGCAGTTGTTTTAATGAATACTGCAATAAATGTTAATGTGTAGTTCGATTAAACTTGAGGCACATAAATTAGTCAAATCTTCGAAGATTGCTCCGATATGTAGGTACATTTTAAAATAAAAATGAATTACTTAGTTGTAGTTGATTTTCGTCTTGATGGCTTGATTCAATAAACTTTAGCGTTAAATTGTTTGAATACTGGATGGGCTCTGCGTTTATTATCGAGTGGCGCATGTACGTATGTTTGTTTGTATATAGGTATGTCTATTTCTTTGGCATGCGCTACAGCCCATACGGTTTATCGGATTGTATCATTAGAATATATATCTTTAGGATAGTCTCAGTTTGGAAAGTTCCATAGGTTATATTTTTTTTAATGGCGTCTACCGACTATACACATACGCCATTTTGACGAAAACCCACATAAAGTATTAAATCATTATGTAAAAAAACCTTTAAATGGTGTTTGTTAATATTTTTTACAATTTTACTAATTGAATGTATTATTATTTTAAATACACGAATGAATAAAATATATGTTATGTCTATAAATGTTTAATTAATAAGAAATGTACTTACGTAATCATGAATGTATCGCAATATCACTAGGTACGTTACGATCAGACACGTCATGAATGACGCCACGAGAACAATTATCATCTGAAAGATAAATAAATCGGTCGCTTCAATATCCCTGTAGTAGACCAGAATAGGTCTACGCTACCTCCGGCCTGTCGTAAGGGGCGACGAAAAGGGGGCTTCCGGGGTTGCGGGTTGTCGCATGGTCGTAAACACCGCACACGGCACGGTGAGCATAATGTTCACCGGGTAAGAGCCCCAAAGGGGCATCGCGTTCGGAGGACTCCGTTTGTGTTCCGCTGGATCCCAGAGTCCTCCACACAGCGCTGAGGACGGCCACCGGGGGGTTTTAGTGCGGTAAAATGCACACATAATCCGGCGCGGTTTCGGCTTCGGGCACTTTTAGAAGGTTTCTTGCTTGTGCCAAGAAAGAAGGTCGCTTGAAAATTTCATCTGTCTGCTGAAGGCGCCAACCGACTCAGTTCGCACGCCTCAGTTTTCAGTCAAAAGTTGTCTAAAGCCCGAATGACGTCTTGGTAAGCGACGATCGATTGAACATGTAATGTAAATGGTAATCAACAACACTATGGACAATAGTGGTAGAATCAGTGTAGTTCGACCGGGACAATATCTATTTCTAGCGTGAAGCAATTCTTGGGTTTCGCTGGAAGGGTTTGGTTGCCGGCTCACATTATATATGAAGCGACAATCTCAGTTCTCATGAGTAGTATCGCATCTGTGATTGACTTCAAATAGAACCTCATTCTTTATGAAGTTGCTTACAGATGTCCAAGGACGGCGGTCACTATTTACCATCAATTGGACTGGGTGCTCGTTTGCTAGTCGTAGTCGCTCCTCGAAGTCGTTCGGCGTACTTCACAGACTATTTAATGCAAACGGTACTTCACCATCTTTGACATGAAGTCCTTTGCCGTTGACAGCCGATTGCCTGGAATAAACTAATCCTTATACTTTACACAATTAAGTTAAAAATTATTTTTTTAATCGAAACAAATAATAAAGAAGCCATCACTAGATGACATTAGCTTCTCAATATATTTCAACATTCAAAACATTACCTGCCATTTAATTGCTTCGTATAACATATCATATGTGATAATAATTCGATGGTAAGAATCCATCATTTCTCTCATATCTGTTGGCGAGTGCTTAGTTTTGTTTGGACTGACTAAGCCTTGTTGCACTGCCCGTATGCCAGAACGATTGCTTAACGATTGTTTCATAAGATGTTTTATAAAACGAAGCCGTGGAATAAGTAGACTTAATAAATGCCCGAAGAAATGCAATTCGAGAATATTGATAAGAAGGGTTATTATTATATCAATATTATAGTGCTTCAAAATATAGATTAGGTGCAAACCATTCAAGAAAATAATTAAGAAGCACATAGTTAGGAATATTCTTACATCCACAAAACTCTTAATTACTTCTTTATTCTCTCTACATAAACCATTTTTTTTATCAAATTTGTGGAGTTCCAAAAAGAAATCACGCAATCTTTTCCTGAATGCAAATCCAAGTATTGCACACATGCAATACTGCCATAACTTTAACAGTCTCACGAATTCATTAAACACATTTGTGAAGCTAGCGTATATTGAATAAATAACCAAGATATTTATAGACAGGGAAAAGGCAAGAGCAATTGCAAAACAAATAGGTTTCATTTTGCCAAAGACTGGTAATCTATTTATGCCACAAATTAGTTCGGATATAATGAATATTTTGGATATACGATCTAAGCTCCTATCTCTCATCGGTACGAAGGTGTTGACACGGACCGCCGGCGGCAACATCGTGGACACCTGCGCTCCCCTCAACCTACCCTTACGACAACGAAATTTTCCCTTAGTTCATGTATTGAACGTAAATTGTTTTATGTCATAACACTACTAGCTACTAGCGAAGTGCAATCAAATTAATTGTCAATATCAATTAGGAGTGTTATTTAACTATGTACTTTCATAAGTGCTTGCCTTTGGATTCAAGTCGTAGTTCTGATGTTTGTTCACGTTTCATAATGGGTAAACATTTTAATACGATTAAAAAAGGTTACATATATTCGGCGTTAACAAAAAAAAATATATTTTGCTTTCAACTTAGTATTTATTTGGCAATATACTAAAGAACTTAAGTAGTTTTTAGAAATAGTTATTTTTATGTAGATCACTTTGTATTCTTTCTAGAGCAGGCTCGTCTGTGAATGTGTAATGATGAAGTATTCGTTGTTAGTTAACAAAACATTGAATAAGGCATTGATTTTACGTTTTTGTAACAGAAGATAAATGCAGTCCGGTTTTGAAGCTGTAAAGTGTGGTAACAACGTTTTTACCTTTATTGCTCGGCTACAAAATATTCACCTGGTGTTGTAAGTGTCAGTGTCGACTGAATCATGATAAATTACACTAGGATTTAAAGCAAAATTTGGTGATTTTACAAAATTAGACATATTTTTGTTTGTAAGGCTGAACATTGACGCAGCCGAGAGCGATTCGCGCTTGAATCGAATATTTCATTAGGGTTACCCTGGAATCTTCACTTCACTGGAAACTTTGATGACCCACGTGACGGAGCGGTCGCCATACCGGTCTGACACGCAGTGGGTTCTGGGTTCGATCCCCGGCCAGATACACATCTGAATGATGAATTTAGATTAATGTCTGGGTCTGGGTGTTTGTGTATTCTTCTTTGTGTGTGTTCATGGTATCCACGACACTGGAGAATAAATGTAATAGTGTGGGGTTAGGAGAGTAGAAAGCGTTTTTTTTTATATTCATACAGAGCCCATGTTTTGCACGAAGTTGCTTTATAGATGTCTACGAACTGCATGCTCAAATGTATTGGAATAAATTCGTAAAACGTAAATAAACATTACGATTCCGTACGACAAAACCCATAGATCCAAACACTAAATCATAAAACAGCGCTCTTATTTGCTATGACATAGATCTGGATTAAAATGAGTCAACAGATAGCGCTGGTAGAACACTATTCATGGATGAGTATAGTTTTTTATTCACGATGAGAACAACTGATTTTACATTTGTGTTATTCATGCGCTTAGAGCTCATTGTGTTTTATCTGCATAAATGTGAACTGTTGTTACAGTCGCGAGCAAAAGCTGTGAAAGAAACTCTTATCTCACCAACCCTTTCATTTCAAGTCCATTGACTTCGCTACTCTTTTAGTAAACAATGTTTGTAGCCCACTGGCTTAGAAAAGTCTACTTGTAGATTTCAATCCTACAAGACTATTACTAAATGTAATTTCATACTAAAATGTACAGCTTTAGTTAACGTTACATTTTTTAAAAGATTATTTACCTGTTTTAATGGCTACATAACAAAAGTAGGTAAAATCCTTAGAACAAGGGTTCTATCTGAAATGAATCACAGATGTGTTCCAATTCTTAAGGACTGAGATGATCGCCTTATATGAAAGTAAGACGGCAACTACACGTTTCCATCGAAAGGCAATAACTGCTTCACGCTAGACATAAGTATACCGGTAGTACTCGGTAAAAACAAACTTGTCGCCTTGAAAATTACTGAAACAATTTTAGTACCTCTTAAACTTGCCAGACCAATGTGGCTGCGTTTTTGTCTTTTTATTAAATTTTAAATTTAAATTCGTTAATTTAACCATACAAACCATTTTCAACATAATACCTAAATGTTTTCACCTAAATCGTGGTTTTATAAAACCACACATAAGTTTTTTTTTACATCGCGCTGTCGGCAGAATAGTCAAATACAAATAATAACAGCTATTTGTAACAACTGATAAAACCTCTAACTGTATTTATTTGTACATATCACACGTACTGAACAGGTTAGATCTGGAGCCATACAAACATATCATCATTAATCACAAACATTGTACACGGGCACACATAATGCGGAATCGGAAATATCGCCGGACAATACATCGTGTCGTGCTTCAAATTTGATTAATGGTTACACAAAATGGGTCTTACGCGAAAAATTTAATACAAAATATTGTACATTGTGACCTGAAATAGCGTTTGATACATTTGAATACATTTAATACACAGTGTTTTTACTTTTAGAATAAAACGTGTTATAAATCGGTCAAGTAAATCAATTTAATAGGATACTACGTTTAGAAATACTCTTATGTCTATTTATCAAATCTATTTATAAATATTTATTTATAAAATAATATCGTTAATAACATAAAGATAATCATAGCAATAACCTATATCTTTAAGCGTTGAGGCGATGATAAATTTCTAAATGAAATCGCTACAATATGATCTTACATTTAAAAAAATATCCTTATGCCCCATAAGAAAATACGTTTATATAAATATCACCAAGAAGATAAACAAAATGATAGTGTTAGTAGCTATATCTCTGAGCGATCAGGCGATGCGGACATGACGATTTTATGAGCAGACCATCTGCACAGAATGGCACAAGTTTCAGCACACATCCACTGTAAGGAAATATATTATCCTTTACGTAACATTTTACTACCAGCAATACTTACGGGGAAAACCTTTTTTGGTGATGTTGCTTTTTGACTTGATTTTCCTAGTTTAGTTTATTCTTTATTTTTGGTTTAAAGAGATCTCCTTTGTGTATTTAGTTATATGAAGAAAATTTGATTTAATAAAAAATCTTTGATTTTTTTTAATGCGTGGAGAGCAAAATTGGAAAGTAAAAGAAATAGAGAAAATATGTTGAACCGCTTTCTATATTTTTTCTTTTAGATATTTTCCACGTTATAAAGCCGTGGTATACGTATTAAAAATTAATAGTTTTTGATTTATTATTTTGAGTGGGAAAAATTTCGTAATTTTTTAATTATTATTTTTTATTTTTCGCTTTTTTGACACCAATATCATTAGTTTAAAGTTTCAGCACTATAGCTTAACAAAATACTTAACCAGAACGGACAAGACACAAAGCAATTTTTATAAAAAGCTTTTTATTAATTTATTTTATTTTTTAAGTGAATTTTATAAATCGCTTTGTGTTTTTATAATCGCTAAACGTGGTAAAAAATAATCATAAATTTTACAAAATAAAAGTACAATAACTACATAAGCTTCTTCAGCTTTGAGACTTCCATCAGCTCATCGGCTCACTTTTATATGAGGCGACCATCTCAGTCCTCGGAAGTAGCAACGCATCTGTGGTCGACGTCAGATAGAACCCCTGTTCTATATGAAGTTGCTTACAAATGTCCATGGGCGGTAGTAAACACTTACCATCAGGTGGGCTGCTGGC
>DWNE01003784.1:0-16141 GCA_018249875.1 Cecropterus toxeus
CGCGCTAATCTCAGGAACTACTGGTTCGAATTGAATAATTATTTTTGTGATGAATAGTACATTTATTGAGGAAGGCTATAGGCTATATAACATATATGTTTGTTCTATCTTATGTCGCAGCGGGTGAAACCGCGTGGCATAACTAGTAAGTAACACGCGTGCATGCATTAACGATGTCTCGTGTCTCTTATGTACCTAATGTAGAAATTATTGTAGTCAAAATGTATTAGCGTGTTCGTTTGTAAATCGTATAGATTTATAATTATAAGATTAGCACGGTTCCACAAAATTGTAAAATAGACAAATTATTTCAGCATTTCAAAACGAAGTCATATAAATAGTGATTTTATGATGAGTTATCGTGAGGATGTTTGAGGAAATAAATTAAAATTAGATTATATTTGTAAAGCTAGAAAAGAATTGAGCTGAATAAATAACTATTTTGTCTAAATTCATTTATTCGTGATTTGCTAAAGATCAGTTCAATACTTTATTTTACAGTATTCAGAACATATTGCTATGAATGTTGTTCAATTTACAAATGTCCCTATTGCAGTTTGTGCAAGTTCAAAGTGTACCTTTACTACTGATTCTAAAGATCATACATTTTATAGTGTTGGAGTAAACGACAATGAAACGAGAGACGCCCCTGGATATCTTTATTCAATTCGATGTCAACGTACATATCAATGTCTAATTTAAAGTTAGAGTTAGGTGAGTTACATGCATTGTTACTCCTGAGGACTAAGCTGGAACGCTTCGGATAAGTATGTCTTCCTTTCCAAACCTTTCAAACCAAAACACAACAGCGATTAACTCTGTTGTTATTACGCAAATGTGTGGCGGTTATGTTCCCGGAATCGATCCAAAAAGGGTTCGTATCACCTTTGTATTTATTTAAGGCATTACATAGCAATACATTGATACTTGTACATATGATTGTTTATATGTACAAGAACGTCTTTAGTCGAACAAATAAACGTAACCTTGACCTAAGTCGCGATTTTTGCATAAACCGCTCAGCGCTTCCAACTCGAGTCCGCTCGTTATAAATAAAATTAAAATTGCAAAATCCTCAGCAATTTCACATATGGCCAGTAGATGATCTCGGCGCTATCTCACAATTTGACGGGTCCCGAGGTATTCGCACTTTGTTTTATATCGATATAATTTATGTCGTTATTGCAATTGATTAATGTTGTAATTGGTTGCGCTATGAAATGCCATGATTAAGTCATTAAAGAGGTATTGAGCGTAATATGCGAATGATATTGATATTAATATTGCAATTTATATAATTCATTTTGATGTGCTGTGTACACGCTAACTGTTTCTGGATGTCTGTTTCATTAACTAGTGTTACTGGTACTTGTTACCTAGATTTATGTTAAACTATACAGCTAGAGTAATATAACATATATTGTAGTTTAATGTAACATATTCAACTCAATGTTAAATAATGCAATTTCTTCATTTAATATAATTTTCTATTATTTCTTCCTAATAACTGCAGAATTATGCATACATTGCTATGTTCTGTCTAAAGGGTGTGGTACGGGAGATATACTTATCCGAGGCATTCCAACTTAGTCCGCAGGGCTAGCAACACAGCAGCTATCCTCAGGTAAGACTGATCTCATCTGGCGCTGATTACTGATGTCCATGGGTGGCAGTGGCCACTTACCATCAGGTGGACTACATGCTCGTTATTTTGCTTCCATATTATAAAAAATATGTACGACATAAATAAAAGCGTATTAACGACCCGCGTTTCAGGGTGACTACCATACCTCTAACAGGAAGTAGGTTCAGGGTTCGATCCCTGGGTAGACTATTATTTGAATTCTGAGTTTAGATTTCTGTTCCAGATGTGCGTGTTGGTGTCGTATTTGTGTGTCTATTGGACCCACGATAATTATAAAAAACCTAGTTTAGTGTAGAGTGAAAAAGCGTAATTACTAATGATCTGTTTTTAATTGTTCTAAAGTGGTTTAGCATATATCTGTGTAACGTCTCACAGGGATTTATAATTTTCACATTAACCCTTATTAAAGCACCCTTATTAAGGCACCTTTTTAATGCGGAGAAATCCTTAAGGATGGGATCCTTTTTTCAACCGGGGGAGTGAAAGAGTTATATCGGACTCTTACCGACTAACACTCTGCGGCGTTCCTCTGGACGTTCTTTGCCGTGTCACGAGACGCGTTAATGTTAGATACCTAAGGTATCTAAACTAAGGTTAGATAAGAAGCTTAAGGTATCTAAATAATGGCAAGATGTAGATGTAGTTATTGAGGTAAGATAATAAAAATCCTGCCAATTATATCAAGCAATACAACAACTTTAATTAAATATATACTTTTCTATTTTTTTTTATATATTTAGTTATGATATTATCTTCGTTGTTTCCAAGCACAGTGGTTATTAAGACAATCATGTACTATAGTGTTATTCTTCTGGGATAGTATTATTTCATGATTTCAAGGTAGTGTCTTGGGAGTATGATATATCTTCTCCTTCTTGTTCTTGTAAGAATGTCATATAAAACACAACTGCGAAAGTAAAGTAATGGAACATCATTACGGGATCCATTTTAATTATAATGTATTATATCTAGTGCATTTTCGATATGAATTTTGGATAAAAATAGATAATCTAATTTATATAATGTTTATCTTGCCATTGTCAATGTCAAAATCTTTTTTATTTTAACTATAAATAAGAGTACTGCAGAGTTATTAACTAATATATACAGCAGAAAATAATAATGCAGATAATTGTATTTATAGTCTGTAAATTCGTAATAACTAAAATTTATAAGGCCTCGTTGCTCAAAATAAAAATAAAATTCGCATTTGGCAATTTGGTTATGTAATTGACTGTAGAAAGGTTTATCTACTGTCGAAAAATCTGTAAAAAAAAAAAACATTTACCCAGGTCTTATAAAACGCATGATAAAGCTGCATGCTAGTAGATTGCATTAAATATTTTTTATCAAGCCTTGTTAGTTCAATTCTTTATACCTACATTTGTATTAAAGATAATAGTAACCAGAGCGCTTTATCTGGTTGGACCGCGTGGCTACGACTGGCCCTTTAATCACGTTCCTACGAAACTGGTTATGCCTACACCTACCGTACTCAGGCACCTGTTTATATGAAGCCACTTGTCAATTATCCAATCCAAGAAAATCCGGTGCAGCATTTCCATGACGCTCGCGGAGCACGTGCCCGATGATTGACTGGACGTGAATGGCAGAACGACTTCCAAGCATTTTGACGCTGCAAAAACAAACCCCATCGACGCGTTATGCCATACAACCTTTAAGTGTGAATCAATTTGATTCCATCGGTTTTATTGATCGATTGACAATTTCACTGAATTATTCAGCGAACACGAATACCGACATTCCTCCGCCGCTCGTGGCAGCCTTCGCAAAAAGCACGCACCGTCATGAAGCCCCGAATATAATGACAGACGGATGTCGTGGGAGTGGCTCGTTGCTGAACATATTTCGAGGCCGAAGACGCTAGAAAAAAGGCAGCGTTTGGTGATGAGAATGTCATGTCCCTCGTTCCCAACGACATATTTGCGAGTCGGGGCTGCGTTTTGTGATAATTACAGGGCATAACGCGAGCGGCGCGCGCGGAATGCTCGGCTCTGAGCTCACCGCCACAGATTTATAATGACGGCCGAGTGTCGCGACCGAGCTGTCCTATCGACAGCGCACGGTGTGTAGCAGAAAAAGCGTGGCGTTCACGGCATCCGCGCGGGGCGGACCTGTTCCCAGGCCTCTCCCCTCCGCGACCTCGCTTTTTCTCAATCGCCCGCTAAACGACTAGTAAAATATCTCGAAATTGACATTCTTCTCATAATTCCACCCGAGGACGCATCCTTGGAGACGTCCGGCGAAATTTAATTGCAGGCTGATAAAAATACCTATGAAAATCACCGTCGTCGAGAGCCGGTGACGCAGTGTAATTACGGGCTGAATTCTGCGTTGGATGGGTGTGCACTCTCGCTTTTTTGTCGCACGTCAATTATATAAATTGTTTGTGCAATAAATTTCGCTGTATCTCCTTGGACGTGTGGCGGGCTGGCGGAATGCGACGACGATACGAAGTCGTTCCGCGGTATACGGGCCCAATTAGCATGGGATCGATAGGCGCGGCCGATCCCGATCTTCAGCCAACTCCGCATTGCGTAAACACCGAGTTTATCTAATCTAAACTTAATGAATGCCTCGTTCCTATCACTAAACTATGTTAACGTTTTGTACTACTAAAATGATGGCAACCTCCTATGCTTAGAGTGTCATGGCTCTAGGTATTAAGGTAAGAACTTAAGATGATCCAGTATTAAGCACATTACAATTGGTCTACCGCAACGGATCCTTCTATGAAAGGCTATTAGATCCGCTTAACGTCCGCATGCCAGAGGAACAATACAAATCAAATGTACTTACTATAAAGAGTTATAATGTCTTGCTTAACATTAGTCAATAGACCATATTCGCGAAGCGTTAGGCCTTCAATTATGTTACGGCTCTCGTCTGTGACGAATTCAATAGCAGGCTAAAGCTCATCACAGTATGTCGTTACGATGATGTCATTACATTTTAATGGGAGATCGTTTTGTTATAATAGCTTCTTGATGTTATTTAGTTGATGTCATTTTTATATCTATAGACTGTTGGATTTAAAGAGTTTCAGATTAGTGCATTTTTATGTCAATAAATATCTTTAGTATTGGATTCATATGAGCTTTTTTAATTTTTTATAGGTCTAATTGCTAGACATCTATCGGATATGAATATGAATGAATAAGACAATTACTCTCCGATATCATTACAACGAGAGTTGCTGTTAGATTTAAATTTGCATTTAGATTAAACTCATAAAATTTTAAAGTAAATCATTAAATTGTGAACTACATTACTGTATTTCTTATGTCAATAAAAATGTTTAGCATCGAATTTGTATAAATGTTTGTAGTTGTTTATTTTCGTATTTTTTTGTAATTGTTGGCATCTGTCGGATATGAAAATGTGTTGCATATATTCATAGATGATGATAGCTCCGATAGAATTAATGAATATAACCATTACCCTCCAAAATCATTACAACGAAACTTGCCTGTAAGTATACAATTATTTTAATAGTCATGTGGTATAATACAAAATGTGTAAATTAATTAAAAAGGCTCCTAAAGCTTACGTGACCACAATCAAAATGAACAAACCCAATCAGAAACGGCTCAAATTTGCGCTGTATCGAATCGATTGGCTACCAAGACTTAGTTAAGTAAATCTCACGATAGCCATAAAGCCGATCAAAGCTTAGTCGTAATCGAGAGCCATCGATAAAGTCATCGACCCAAACAAAAACTTTACTTCAGTTGTAGTAAAATAAGAAACGTAAGTTAATTTATAGAATTAGAAGTTTATGTAAGAAATGAACTAAATGTTCATAACAATTAAATTATAGGAAACAAATTATTTTGGTGCAAAAATTTAATTGCTACTGATAATGATGAATCAGTTAATATCGATGACAACAAGGTCAAAACCTGAAAAAGCTACGGAAAAATATTTGGTTTTCTCTACAACCGATGAAAATACAAGGAACAGACAATACTCATAAATATAACATACGTTTCAGTTTTATTTTAAAACGTGGTTTACCATCGTTTCTTAAACTGGGATGTCTATGATTGATTTGGATAATTTTTCTTTTTTTATAAGTACTTTTAACTTGCTTTGGTTATTTTTATTCAAGATAAATGATTGGTTAGTCATATTAAAATTTTCTTTACTAAAGTTTTTAAAGGGGGATATGTTATACGTTATTTTGCACGGCTATGAATTTTGACAGTTGAAATAAGCACTGTGTAATATAAGTACTATTTATCGTATACACATATCTAAACAATGATTAGTACGCTGTTTCCCATGTGCTATGGCAATTGAAGTTGATGTTCGCATATTCAGTGGATGGCTGGCGCGGCAATTTTCACATTATTCATGCCATCTGAATATTCACCCAACATCGGTTGACCCGTCGTTAATTGTTATGGCCAGGTGCTTGCCTAATACATGGGTACGGACGATGAACAACATTTAGTCATGACATGACTAAGTCAATGACACGACGTGAACGAAGTTTCGTAGCTAATCAACTTTGTCATAAATGATTGACATATTAATGTGTCAAATCACTCTCAAACTTTTAGAGCCCAATTACGAATTAAAATCATGTAGGTTTTTAGCACACTATTTACTACCTTTACAACTATATTTAATATACAATTTGAATAATTGCATAACATGAATATGACCTACGTTAAGACTCATCTTCTTATAGATTAGACAGGTAACATTTTATCAACATGATCAGTTCATTGAATTAACATTTTAATGCAAATTGTTAAGAAGGTTTAAATATTATAGGAAAAGAGCTATATCATACCTTACGTACTCGTAAAACCTGTTATAAAAACAGTACACTAAACCGTTGATCATAGGAAATACAAAGATACACTCGCAAGCAGATATATGCTTTCGAAAACAAACATTGCAGTTTCCAAAGAAAACATATGATTAAATATAAAGCTTCCGAGAAACACTGGAAGGAGGAAATTCTGCGCAATAAGAACTTCGCGATGTCCGTGTTGACCAGTACGTACCACTTTTTATCCAACATTGGCTTTAATGACTGTGAAATCCACCAATAACGTTCGTCGTCCGACGCGGCCATGTATCACGGCGATGTTTTATGGATGGACCTTCGATTCGTGAAGCTCATCGTTCTTTATTACAATGGATACAAACGCCGTGTGAATATTGATTTTTGGGTCAACAGCTTCACATTGTAGCTTTACGTTCAGGCATTTTATTTCTATGCCCTAGTTCAGAGTTTCTCAAACTTTTATATCCACGTACCCCTCTTCAATTTAAAAGCAACGGAGAACCAATTTAATTATATCTGCAGATGGAGTAGGATAAAGGAGGATTGAAGTAATATATACAGTGGGTAATATATAATTATGTTGTTAATTAATAAGATATTTGGGCTAGTTCAAAGAGCAATTTTACTTACAACCGTCAATGTGCACTCGTTATCTAAGAAGCCGATATTATGTTAGTTTTCTCGCTTAACCATTACGATTAACATGCATCCCCAAGGGGTACGTGTACCTCACTTTAAGAGACTTTGCCCTAGTGCATTGACGACCGCGACGCATTGACTAAGTCAGTTTTCGTTATAAAACAGTGACACAATTATTACTTACCACTTTGCGCTTGCAATTCTAATATCTCTTCGTATTTCTAGCTTAACTGTATTCTATTGACTTACATGAAGAACCCAGTTAGAGGTATTTACTGATTCTGTGTTAATAACGAACGCAGCTAAGTCATTGAAATACCATTTACTTCTTTGGACTTTACTTATTTCAATAGTTACTTAGAATTATATTACATTGGGGTCATAGATGTGTACAACCTTGTGTAATGCTATCTGCATACTGTACTATGTAGTCAACGTGATCGATTATAAGTTGATAATGTATATAAAATGCGTATGCAATCATAGTTGTAATATTTCTCTAGAAGATAAGTTTAAGGAATTCTTATAATTCGATCTACCTTAACAAACCACGAAACAAGACATAACATAGGGAATACAGATGATATAAAAAGGAAATGGTTCAATTAAAAGTCTATACCAATTTTAAAGTTTTAATGATTTTCAGTCCACTGTATATACTGTATATTTATTTCTTCTTTATAAGATTGAATATTAAATGAACATGCTCTACACATGATAGTAAGTAGTCCTTGCTGTCAATATAGGTTTTATTTGAATTCAACCACAGATGTTTTGCTACTCCCGCATACTAAGGTGGTCGCCTCATACCAAAGTAAGCTGGCAACCACAATTTCTACGTAACGCATGAGCTGCTTCACGCTAGATATAGGTATGGTGATGATAGCTTCTCGGTTGAACTATACTCGATTCACTAGTTTGCAATTTTATATTATGTTTTCTTAATTAGTTATTTTTTATTATTTAGATACAAGAGAGACGGGATTCGTAAATGCGATCACCGCCGCCGGAGTAACATACGCCATTACCAGAGCGTGTACCGCCGGATCTCTTCTAGAATGTTCTTGCGAGAAGGTAAGAGTGTTATCTGATTTGTATTACTTTATATCATACTAGGTTATTCCCACGGCTCTATGAATATTCTATGTGTGAAACGACACATAGGATATTCATAATCGAGGTAGTCGTGATCTACCTCGATTATGAATATCCTATGTGTTAATCTAAACTATTCGTTTGCCAAATTTCAGCGAAATCAGAACAGTAGATTTTCCGTGAAAGAGTAACTAACAAACATCCATCTTCACAAACTTTCGCATTTGTTATATTAATAAGATGTTACAGGACCATTTAACAGTGTCTCTGTAGTAAAGTGATCTTCTCTAATATCTCTTTAAATATGTAAGTAACCAAATATGAAATGATTACCCGTGATATAAAAATACAAACACTATACAAGATTCTACAATGCTATCTAAGACCTATCTCTCAAGAAGTAGTAATTAATTATGTATTTAAAATTATAAAAGCAACACAAAAGTATCCAGGGCTATAATGTATTTAAATATTTTATAAGCGTTTTTGATTTCAATCGTTACGTCATATAAAACTGTTTTTCTATAAATTAAAAAGCTTGCGACATGTTAATGCTTATATCAAATTTTGTATAAAATGTTACCAAATATAAATGCATACAGTAACTACCTATTTCTCTTTGACGCTATAAAATACTACTAAAGTTCAATCCAAAGGCGCTATTAAATCAGAAATACTAAATCGTCAGGATTTGTTAACGCAGTATAATTTGACATATTATTTACGTTATCTCACTGAATTAACAAGTCAATTACTGTACTTTAAATTCAGTTAGCCGATGAAATAGTCCTAGAAATAACTATTCTAGAAATAATTGACGATACGCCAGTAAAACGTGGCAGTTTTACCTGTCACTCCGTCAGTTGCAAATATTGCAAAATTGTTGTTTATGTTTTCATCTATGTCGATAAATCGTGTTTAGTGTTACTAAATGATAATTAAATAACTTTTATAAGTTATACAAATTATGTCGAGAATTGAAGTTACGACTATACGAGATTGATGACAGATGATTATATTAACCTGTTACTTTGTTGCTTCTAGTGTACATACTATTGTTCTATTATATTTTTCGTGTATGTTGGTAGGTCTGATATATTAAATCTGTCCCTGTAGTTCCGGGACCAGAATAGGGCTATGGCATCCCCTGCCTGCCGTAAGAAAGGACTAAAAGGGGGCTACCGGGGTTGCGGTGGTAAGAGTGATAGCTCGAGCCGCCCAGCCAAGCGACCCCGGGAAGGACGACGGCATGTGTAGTCGCATGCCGTCATAAACACCTGAAGGCACAGTGAGCGTAAATGCTCACAGCCCCAAGGGGGCATCGCGCTCGGACGACTCTGGTTGTGTTCCGGGGGGTTTTAGTGCAGTAAAAATCCCACATAACCCGCATAATGATGATAAAATAAGTAAAAAATAAAACACTTTTCTTTTATCCCAGGGTGTACCCAAACCTCGTCGTGGACGAGTTGCCCCGGTGCCTCTCCCGCCGGCACCAGCCCAATCAGACCGTTGGCAGTGGGGAGGCTGCAGCGACAACGTTCGCTTTGGACTACAGAAATCCAGAGAATTCATGGACAGCCGCTACAGAAAACGAAGCGACATAAAGACCCTGATAAAACTCCATAATCACAACGCTGGGAGGTTGGTTAGTAATTTTGGAATACCATCGAATCATTATTTTCTGTAATTTTTTTAAATGTTTTTTTTAATATTGTGCCTTTTTACTAAAACGAAATATTATCTAATTAACTCTTGTTATCTCATTTTTTTCTCTAGGCAATCAAAAATAATATGAAAGTGGAGTGCAAGTGTCATGGTCTGTCTGGATCATGTACTCTCAGGACGTGCTGGTGGAGAATGCCTACCTTCAGGGAAGTAGGAGATCGTCTAAGGGATAGATTCGAGGGAGCTGCTAAGGTAATAGTTTAGATTTTAAAATACCAGGTGATAGAACCAGTGTAGTTCGACTGAGGAGGTACCACCGCCGCAACTATTTCTAGCGTGAATCAGTATTTGCTTTTCGGTGAAAGGGTGTGGTTGCCGGTTGACTTGTATTTGAGGCGAACATCTTAGTACTCGGCAGTGATCAACGCATTTGTGATCAACTTCATATAAAACACCTGTTTTGTATGAATTAGCTTACAGATGTCCATGGGCGGCAGTGACCACTTACCATCAGGTGGACTGCATGCTCGTTTGCTACTTCATTCTTATAAAAAAGTAGTAATATGTAAAGCTTTTTACACTGTTCTCTTGAATATAAACGAAATATGTAATAAAATATTCTTGGCGCAGGTAATTTCCAGTAATGATGGCGATAGTTTCATGCCAGAGAGTCCGAGTATTAAGCGACCAGGCAAGAAAGACATCATTTACTCAGAAGAATCGCCAGATTTTTGCGGTCCAAATTTAAAGACTGGATCTCTTGGTACAGAAGGCCGCCAATGTAATATTAGCTCAGCCGGGACTGATAGTTGTGATCAGCTTTGCTGTAGACGAGGATACGTACAAAGTACCATCAGGGAGACTGAGAACTGCAACTGCCAATTTAAGTGGTGTTGCGAAGTTATATGTGAAACATGTTATGTGAAACGAGACATACAAACGTGCCTATAATGTGATAGCCAATGTATTAAATGATTAATTTTAAATTGAATTACGATTTTTTATTTCAATAAACGTTTTGTTTTCCACCAGGCCTAGTAAATTTCCTATCAGTGAGTTTTAGGTGTTCTTCGGTTTCGTCATAATCTGATAGTTCGATAATTTCATTTTTTAATCTTTCTCTGCTATTCTTTGTTTCCTTTTCGTTTTCATTAAGGTCTTTCTCTTTTTCTGCACTTTCTTTTTCATTTGAATTCTTGGAGAAGTTTTGTTTGGCACTTAGTTGTTCTTTGGAATTAGAATCACCAATTTGAGGATCTAGTGATGTTTGGATATCATTAGGTAATCCCAAATATTCAGGTGGTTTCTTCCTGGGTTGCACTTCATCTTCAGACTCAGGTTCATAATTGCTGAAGTTACGGCCCAGATTGAAAAGTTTATTACATTCTGGAACATTTATAGATTTAAGTCGTTTTTTGGATATAAAATTATATAACATTCTAATTTTCCAAATATCAGTATAACTGAATCCTGTTACCTCTCCTATGTTAACTTTTACTTCTCTCTGAAATAAAGTAACATGTTTTGTATATTGAATCACTGTAGCACAATAATAAAATAAGTAAGAAATAAATGATAAAATACCACAGGTTTAATAGTAGCCATCCCGTTAACAGTATATTTGTGTAAAGGATAGTGACTAGCACTAGAGAAATCATAATCAACTTCATGAAATAGCCATTCGTCATTTTTAAGGATTTGGAATAAATAAGCCTTCCCTGAAAATAAATAAAATCAATTCAGTTCAATAAAAATAATTATGGTGAAGTGTACTAATTTTTAAAACATGTTTCAGATTGATAACGTGATTTACTTGCATAGTATACGCAAAGTTTTCTGACCTTGTTTGTTGATTCAATTACCTACACTGTTGTCTACATTACCTACTCATTAGAAAACATTGTTAAGTGTACCGGGTATGATATTATTATCCACAATTTTTATGTATTCATCGCGGTCCGGGGCATTGTGTTGTGGTGGCACTCCAACGAGCGCGAGCACCGCTTCAGCAAGTTCTCCACCAGTTGACAGACAATCGTAGCCCAGTACTACTTTCTGAAAAAAAATCTTTAAGTCAAATACAGTCAAACTTATATTATACCTGAGGTAGGTTTTATTTTCACTGCTATTTCTTCTTTTACCTTATAATAGTGTTCTTGCTGATGCTATGACAATATGCTCCCTTAATCAAATACCGTTCAAATCATTTTGTACTTAAGGTGGTAGAAACATTTGTGGTTCATTTTAACATTTAGTTTATTCTCAAAGATGCAATAATGTTCAAGGTTATCTGGAGTTGTTTTTTTTTTAATATGAAAGTAGTAAACTATCACGTTATCCACTTGATAATAAGTGGCCACAGATAGCTCCCCTGAGGGGTAAGTTGAAATACCTCAGATAAGCATGTCTCCTTTACCACATTATTCAGAACAGAACATAGCAGCGCTTTACTCTGCTGTAAATAAAATTGGTGTGACGGAAGCGCCATCGGAGCCAAAGGTTCTATCACCTTCAAGTTTCAAGTTAATTACAGATGTTCTTGTCCGGCATTAAACATTATACTAAACGTCATTTAATGCATTATCAGTACTTATAGAAATACCTGCACTCCTTCGGTTGTGAAGTTCTTAAAAGGATGATCAGCACAACTCAGAAGACCTTGGCGATTGATGAAGAATACCCATCGAGACTTTTCGTCTTCAGGAGGTCTATACAGCTCGAAGAAGTTAAGACCAGCCATACTATTCGTTGCGTCGAGGAAAGTCCGTATGCGATCACGAAAGACTTTATCTGGTATCAAAAATATATAAGTGAATTTCTATCGCAAACCTTTTCTAGCTTTGCAAAATCGCAAAATGGCTTATTGTGTATATGCATTATCACAACACAAATACAGAAACAAGAAGCTGCCTATATGCTATGCACATATAACCACACCTTGCCGTCAATTTGTTGCTGCCGTGTCATTACGGTCCATATGAATATATACTTAGGATGTGATGCCGAATGATTAATGGATGAAAGAAATATTTTTTTTTTATGTGGCAGAAGTGGTGAACGAGAATAAGTGCAATCTGAGTTAAGTTGTTACTGTCGTCTATGGACATTTGAAATCGACGCCATTTAAATCAAGTGTACCTACAACCTGAAATAGATGAGAAAGAGCTGCTACCTCTGAAGAGTATAATGGAACGCTTCGGTTTTGTGACTTTGTATTACGAAGGAATATTTGTACGGGAGTAACTATAATAATAATATACTTTAATAATATATCTCATATAGCCTACAGCCTTCCTCAATAAATTTACTAATCAACACAAAAATAATTTCTCAATTCGAATCAGTAGATCATGAGATTAGTGCGTTCAACCGAACAAAATCTACTCCTTTATTATATTAGTATAGATTGTACCCAAAAAGAGAAAATCATATAAAGAAAATTTACAAATTATACAGTATACTGCTGTTATAAGCGTTTTCTTTTCGAAACCGCATATGAAATTTAGTATATGAGCAAAATATAAGTACGTAAACTTTACTTTATTTTGTTGAATCATTTTCAGTTGAAAAAAAAACGATTTTTCTGATGTTGCGTCTATCGATATTATCAAAGATAGAAAATATTTTCGAACCCATAACACAAAATTTATAAATAACACTAACCAAAAGAATACTCGTCAATGTAGTACGGAATGACACCAGAAGGCCATAATTTTAGTTTCTTCATTTCCTCTTCAGTGAAGTCGAACCCTGGCTCAACGTCCTCCAGTCGCGAGGTTCCACTGTCTTCACCTTTGAGGACAGAAGTAGCCCATCTTGCCGGTGACAGGTTACTAACATGCCTGATAGGTGGTATTGGTGGTGTATATCTTCTGTAGTCTGAACTCGATGACGCGTCGACAAATTCTTAAAATATAAGAAATGCTTATGACTGCGCCTTTATGTATGTGGTGGCGAATCTAACATGTTCTATACGTCCCCTGTTCTGTTTGAAGTTGCTTAGAGATGTTCAAAGGGGGCAGTAACTACTTACCAGGTGTACTGCATGCTTGTATTACTTCGTTCTTATAAAAAAAAATAACACTATTATGTGTAGGGCACAGATAATTAATTTTGAGTTATGTTTGCTGTTTACTAAATTAAAATTACTCCTAATCTTTGACGTAAAAAGGATATTTATATGTCTACCGTATATTTCAATATCTATCTATGATATTGCAGTTCCTAAATAGATGAACTGATCTTGAAAAGTGCTCTTTGATTTAAGAAAAATGGTTGTGATGTTTCATAACTACTAGTCCTTTCTAGTCTAGTCTTGATTGTAGCTGTAAATTATATTACTCTGACCTCTCTATTTCGAAATCTATTCTATTTTCTACCTACCACATTTAAATCCACAAAACCTTCTAAACTCAAAACCCAGGTCATTTTAATAACAATTTATAGGATAGTGTAAGTAGTTATTTCGTTATATCTCCGGCTCCCGTTACAGCAAGATAACATTTTATATACATACATACACTAGATTTAATTGTCGTTAGGATTTTAAACACATAAACTTTTATTTAAATTAATACAGTAATTTTCGGGAGATACTCATACAAACAGCGTACCAATACTGTAGATTTAACACAAAGTGAGCATTATTAACGTATTTGAGAATGTACTATTCAAAAACAAAAAGTGTTGTGTGCAATTCACCTACGGGACAAGCCAATATACTATACATTAACATTGATGAGCATAAGGCTATAAACACTTATGTTTTTTTTTTCAAAATTCGATTAAGTAATCACTGCAGCCAATATTCGGACATCTAATTTGGTTCATATACTGAACCTTTACACAAGCTACAAAGTAAAATCGTTAGCGTGATTCAAAAAGTGGTACAGCGCCATCTAGTTGTAACGCCTACAAATGCTTTTGTAACGCATTTTTGTTTCATCGAGTTTCAAATCACAATGATTCTAAAGACTCGTACAATACACTACACTACATACAAGACACTACAAAAAAAACGTGAAAATAAAAAATATGTTTGTTTCCTTTTCATAATTATTCACCCAACTTTATCAAATAAGTAGTAACACTAACAACTGATTTACGTACGTGGCAACTCTGTTATTCCTTAGAAGGGGCAATGCATAATTATGTGATGCTCTTTTAGTAGAAGTGTAGAACCCCCGTTTTTTATGGACTAAGTTACAGGTGTCCATAAGCAGCACTCACTTATCATTAACTGGATTCCGTACGTTCGTTTAATAATAAAAAAACAGAATCATAAGATCGAGTATGAAATTTTACTCACTTCTCGGACCCAGTATGAATAGCGCAAAAGTTATAAAACACCATCGTTGCACTGAGAACATTTCAACTGTGAAACACGCGTGAATTTCACAATCTTACACTGTTCTATACTATTTTACGGCTTAACTGCATATAGTTTGCATAAATAAATGATAAGAAACCAAACGATAATGCCTGGCACCTTCTTAAAAGTCTATGTCGCAATGTTGTAGTATGAAATTTGACTACAAAGACAAAATAATAATGCAAGTTTTGAAAGTAGTTACTGTAGCCCGTAGATGTACGTTTCTAGCCCAAATATTGATTACTATCTGATTTTAATGCTCTTGAGGACTATTGGTACGTATTTTATGATATTGACATACATATAGGATAAGCGAGCATACCTACAGTCTACCTATTGGTAACTAGTCACTGCCGCCATAAACGCGTGTAATGAACTCCGGATAGGACGAGATGTCTATTAAAAGGTTGAATACGGGTGAGAATGAAAAAATATAAAGCTAAGGAAAGCGGTATACGAACGATTGTTCATGTCATGTTGATGACCGACGCTTACAATTACTAACTGCGCCACCTTTCATCAGCGACCTTCGCCAATTGCCATTTGCGACCGTCGCGACGGTCAGCGATTGTCGCCGGCTGTAGTTTGACCGTCATGAATGTCTTGGATGATCTTCAAGGAGAGCTATCGCTCATTATTATATAGATCGTTCTTGATATACTAGTTAGATAGGTGGACTTTAGGATTCTTTCTTTTTAACGAGGAGACCCTAGAAATTGTTAATTGAAAATAATTTAATAATAAACCTACTAGGATATATACCGACATAAGTGCAATACGTAAGGATAAGACAACATTTTGCCAGGTGGTAGAACCAATGTATTTCGACCGGGGAAGTACCACCGCAACACCTATTTCTAGCGTGAAGCAATTCTTGCGTTTCGGTGAAAGGGTGTGGTCGCTG
>DWNE01003785.1:0-16140 GCA_018249875.1 Cecropterus toxeus
TGTTACATTAAACACTCCCATACATTTAGTATGAGATAGTAGAAAGGTAGAAAGCCTAGACGAGTTACATAGTCATGTACGTCATGCCATAGCTTTAATTAGTCCGCAAATTTAAATAAAAGTTCATTTAGATGCTGTAAATAGAGCTTGTCATTGTATTGCACAACAAGGACGTCACTTTAAACATCTGTTATGAATACAAAAGTTTTTACTTACTAAAATGGAGTTTTTTGGTATTTCTCGTTTTATTTTTAAAAAGTTATTATTGTCATATTACTCATTAGATAAAGTACTTTTAATATCAGTTAAAGCGTCTAAAGCGTCTGTTGCGTAATGTTATATAGCCTAAAGCCTTCCATGATAAATTTACTATTCAACACAAAATTATTTTTTCAATTCGAACCTGTAGTTCTTGAGATTAGGGCATTCAAGTAAACAAACTCTACTGCTTTATAATATTAATATAGATTATATTGTCAGAGACAAAGTGAAGCCTGCATATCTATCATATGGAGATTTCTTCAGGCCTCCAAAAAAAGGAATGTCTAAGCTTCTTTCATGGTGACTTAAACAAAGGTTAATAAAAGGTTTAATATTAGACAGTGTAAACAGTTTAACATCATCAGCTTTTAATCAAAACATAATTAATGTCTTTCATACATATACCTGTCATAAAGCAAGTACTGTAAAGAATAAATAGATACACCAGGATTATTTACCGTGTACGTCCTACACTATTAGATGAATGATGAAAAATCTTGATAAAGCTAAGTCATCAGACAACTAGGAGTGCAACAAGAGTTATTATAAAGATCAAAAAAATGTCGAAACTTCTTGTAAATCAGAAAAAAAGGTATTTTTTTTAAATTATCACAAGAAGTAAAATCTTAAAGTTATGTGAAAACATATATATGAAATTTTTAGTAATCATTAAAAAGATCTCACCGACTGTTGAAAAGCACGCCATGTGATCCGACAAATATAAATAAATAGTGATATAAAATCCCTCTAATCATAATGTGTTACAGTATGCAGTCTTATGAACTGTTGTTTCAAAATTTGGTTTGTTTATAAGGAGTGTGGATCAGTACCAATTAGATAGAACCCAGTTTACTACAGGTGCCACATTAATAAGTTAATGTTTCAGCGTACACGCAGTATGCTTCAGTCCAGATGGGACACAGTTGGTGGTTGGTGCTGGTGAGAAGGTGATGGTATATGATCCCCGAGATGGAGCACTCGTTCAGTTACTCCAAGCGCATAAGGGAACAGTACATGCTGTCGCCTATTGTGGTGATGGCAAGAAATTTGCCAGTGGAAGTGCTGATAAGAATGTCATTATTTGGACATCCAAAATGGAGGGTGTACTAAAGTATTCGTTAGTATTTTCCATAATAATTATTTAAAGGCAATTATAGAGTGAAGTTATCTTCAAGAATTAATTTAAATACAGTATTAGTTTCATGAATAAAATATGAATGTTTTTATGTAGATTATATCAATGATTGCAACAATAATATAAAACCAAATATGTGCTATTTATGTATCTATCTTTGGTTAAATGAAACTGCCACATAGTGAAGCTTTATGTGTTGAGTTATATTAGTGATTTGTTACAATTTTTGTTGTTATATGTTGACTCACAAAAGTCATAAAAAATATTATTTATGTATTAACATTATTCTTATTGAACAGACATAGTGAAGCTATACAATGCTTGGCATACAACCCTATTACCTACCACCTGGTATCATGTGCTCTATCTGACTTTGCATTTTGGTCTACTGATGTAAAGGCTGTACAAAAATACCGACTGTCTGGGCGCATAACTTGCTGTGCATGGTCTCCGTCTGGTCAACACTTGGCCATAGGCATGGCGAATGGAATAGTTTCTCTGAGAGATAAGGTATGAAAGTACACTGGTATCAAAATTTCCACGCAATTGGTGTTTTTTTTATAACATTGAAGTAGTAAGTGAACTAGCAGTCTAGTTGATGGTAAGCATTGGTGTTGCCAATCATCTGTACTCAAACCCACATGGAATAGTGATTCTTCCTAGTTTATAACTAAGATCTGGACAACCTTCTAGCAAAATCCAAGAACAGCTTTACAGTCCTAGTTGAAATAATGGGGTAGTAGTACCTTCATGATCGCATAATGCTGGTTTTATCACCTTTCAAACAATCGTAGCCAATTATTTGATGAATTACTAATAATTTTGTCACATGCTTTTCATATAAACCTATAGGTAAATATTTTGAATGTTTGCACTTTTTTATATATGTTTCGTACATGTACTTATATTATAATTTTTAAATTGAAGGTTGGAGAGGAAATACAAAGAATAACAAGAGATGCAGCTGTGTGGGCACTAACATTTTCAAAGACATCCTTATTGGTCACAGATTGGAATGAAATTCTATCTTTCTATGACATCTATGCTCAGCCAGTTTATAAAGAAAGATGTATTGGTATGTCATATGATTTATTTTCTTAATTTAATAAATTGTGAAATGAAGTAGTCCAATGGAGAACAGTTTTTTAGCTATTTTTGATGTTTGAATGTGGTTATTATAAGATCACTTAATGTATAAAGTCACAAGCCATCTTTATGGTCATGATTTGTTCAATATATATAATTATATGAAACCTGTAAGACCTTCATAAGTTTGCTACTTTGTGACCTCAACCTCCCACGGTCACCCTCACTTCTGCCTAGTTGGCTCCATTACTTCACAATGCAAATTGGATTATACCACATAATAGTGAAAAGCGATTACTTAATTTAACAGATAATTTAATTTATCAGATTAAATATTATGAATTAATATGGATATTTCAATAAACTTGAAATCTAAACATTCTATAAATTATTATGAATATTTTATACCCTAAATGGTAGTCGCCACAGTAATGCAATAGAGTGTAATTTGCAAACTAAACATGATGTAACACAAGTCATTCTATATTTCAACATTAATTTTATAGGATTACCCCAAGCTGCCTCATGTCATGGGATTGCATACAATAAATGACAGTTGCGAATCAATCAATAGCACAAATGCACAAAAAATATTGAGTGTAATAGAAAAATATCCATAAAATATATTTGGTGCTTTTTGATGTCTATTTAAGGCCCTTAGTCAATATCCTCAGGCAATTTCTTGTATTATTGCTGCATTGTCATTATCAAATTCTATCATTCACAGGCATTGCGGCCCTTTCTCTGTCAGTGTTTGACTCACTGGTGTTGGTCGGTGGCATAGGTGGTTGGGCAATACTCACAGCTGAAGGAGTGCCCATTGCAAACACACCTCAGGACTGGGTGTGGGCCATTGCGCCGTCGTCTTCGCTTAGTGCTTTGGTATGTGTTGTTATTGACAATATAAAAAAAATGTATTATCATGTTTTGACATTAAATTGTTAGATTATCTAGTACTAGTACTGCATTGTATAGAGTATTTATTTTATAAGGTTGCAGTAGAAGATGAGCTCTTAGTGGTCTCTAATGCCCATGGATATATGTAACCAACTCAATACAGAACAGGCGTTCAACGTAAAGTCAAACACAGATGCATTTTTACTTTGCAATACACCTAAGCCACGGTGCAAATTGATTAATGACTGATCTAAGTGTAAAAAAGACCTTGTTGAGTTCTTATCAGACAATATATGTATTTTACAGGTGTAATTTGACTGGTAAACATTTAATTTAAAAGTAGTTCATGACTAATCAAGTAATTTAAAAGTTGGTAATATAAATCATTCAGGTGATCGCAATTAGGTACTTGTAATAGTAAATTAAATAATTTTGTAAATGTTCAAGAATTATAAGAATTGATTCCCCATAGTATACTCTTAGCTTAGCTATATACCCTTTACTATTGTGTGATGCTCATTTAATTCAATATTTAATATTTATGTGTTTCCATTATTTTCAGGCATTGGGATGTCAAGATGGAACTCTATGGTGCTACCAGCTAGTATTCAGCACTGTGCATGGTCTGTACCAGGAGAAGTATGCTTATAGAGAAAATATGACAGATGTGATCATACAACATCTCATCACGGGCAACAAGGTTCGAATCAAGTGCCATGATCGGGTGCAGAAGATTGCTATATACAAGACTCGGCTGGCTGTAAGTGTTGTATTTATCAATATTATCACAATGTTCGAAGCCGAATACAGATATCTTCTTTTTTCAAACATACAAATTATCACATACAAATGTGATGTAATATGTACTGGATGAGTTTAAAGACGAATATGAAAGAAAATACATGTATTTGTTGTACTGTACCTGTTCCTATCATTTTCGAAATTTAAATTCAAAATGTTGTATTTGTTTTGCAATAAATTACCACAATAATTCTAATTGTTAATTACTCCGAAATACTTGCTTAAACAGTATTGGGATGTGTTAATCACTATGTCTCAATTCCACTGGTCACAATAAAGTTCGCATAATATAATAGTCTACCATTCTCTAATCCGAGTCGGCTATTTTAATATCATCTGATCATTTTGCAAACACCCTGATCTTAATCGGACAACATTTGTATCCGCTAGTTAAAGGAATGACCAACATCCTTGCCGACTTAGCCGTAGCATATGAGAGACCAGGAAGGTAAGACGTCCCCGTTTTTATCATGACAAGTATTCCTGTTCCACAGGTACAGTTGCCGGAGAGAGTTGCGGTTTATGAGCAAAGCGATATGGATGGGATGTTGTACCGCGTGAAGGATAAAATGACACAAAAGATGGAGTGTTCCTTACTAGTGGCCACTAGTGACGCGTTGTTAGTGTGCCAGGTAACAATTTCGTATTATTAGAGTATATATGATTGAAACTTGGCCTCTCAATCGAGGGTCTGAGCTTCAAATGCATTCAATGGCATGCACCAATGATTTTTCTAAAATGATGTGCGTATCAGAACCTATACATCTGGTAGTTCTCCAAAATAAAAAGAGTTCTCTAAGGTGTGTCTTCTTCTTGTCGTTCCTCTCCTACCGAAGGTTGGATAACATCAGGGCAATTTTTACTTTCGAAGCTGCAGCTCTAAAGAGAGAGGTGGTACTGCAGCCGAACCATTCCCTTAGGTTCTTTAACCAGGAGTGCCGCCTTCTGCCGACACTTCTCCGTCCCGCGATCTTTCCCTGGATAATTAGTTGAAGCAGTCTGTATTTATCATTTCTCATGACGTGACCGAAGTACGTGAACTTCCTGCGCTTGATGGAGTTTATAAGCTCCGGCTTCTAAGGTGTGTGAAGTCTACCAATTCGCCCTTGACCAGCGCGGTGGCCTAAAACTTTCTCAATAATTCTGAGTGAAGACCCGTGCCCAGCTGTGAGACATTAATGGGTTGACACAATATGTTATTGATTATGACACACTGTTATTGATCATGAGAGGATATATCTAAGTAATATGTAATGAATACCATTCATATTCTATGTATAAATGGTTTTGTAGAGATTTGTAACATATGTATGAGTAAGGTTAACTTTCAGCTAAATTCTACATTTTTATTGTTTTATCACTTTATTTTGTAAGAATTATATTATTTCATATTTCCAGGATACCAAATTAATTATGATCGGTACACAAACACCCAAAACTTGGCATATGTCGGCACCAATACGATACGTGAAAGTTACAACCTTATTTTTCGAAGAAATACTTCTATTGGGTCTATTGAATGGACAGGTATAATATATACAGATAATTAATAATATATTCGTCGCAACTTTTTGTACGTGAACGATTGCACGTGTTTTTTTTTTGTGCTAGTAGCATCTTAAGATTTAAATGATGGAATAGAATACTTTTTATTGCACACAATAAATATCATCTAAAATAAAAATACAATACAATGTTGATAAGTCGTATTTAATAGACGGTCTTATCGCTAAGGAGCGATCTCTTTCAGACAACCTATTAATGGAATAGTTAAGAGGTGACACAAACACACAGACAGGGAAAAAAAAATGTGGGAAGCGTGTGATGTTAGAAATGGGATATGTTATGGACAGATAGGTAACATACAGTATAGAATTTTTAAAAAAGTATTTTCTTTCTTTTGCTTTCATTTAAGATAGTGACTGCAGGATAGGCTCGTTATAGGATAAACCTTTATGTTTCGCCGTCATTTCATAGTTCATCCTCAGCTGGTAAAATTGCTTCTTTATACCCGATAGATCTGAATATTAGTATTGAAATAACATTCACCATTCAATGTCGTTCACTTGACAGTCATTGTTCACTGCCACCTATGGACATCTGAAATCATCTGTAAACTATATTAAACAGGGATTCTATCTGAGGCTAATTACACGGACGTCAGCTGGTATACACATCCTTCCACTGAAATGCAAAAACTGCTTCAAATTAGTTAGGTATGACGGTGATACTTCCCAATTAAATCACAAGAATTCTACAACTTTATAGTTCACCATTAACTACACTATTTATCGTTCGAACAAGATTATTACTAGTATTTAGTCCCATCTTAATTAAATAATAATGAGAATTTTTTATCAGGTCTGGCTAGTGGAGCCCCGTGATGGTGTATCCAGAATGGTATTACAAACACCTGCGGGTGTTCGTTGCCTCGATGTGAACGCTTCAAGAAATCGTCTCGCCGTCGTGGACGAAGCTTCCGTTTGCCGTGTCTACAGTCTGCATAAGGCTGACTTGCTTTATGTGGTCGGTATTTCCTATCTACAATTACTTGGAAATATATAAATTAATATTGATTATTATTATTACAGCGCATGCCAATAAAATTTTAATGAACACAATTACCAAAATAGATCTGAGTTATTTGTTTTATTGTAATCATCTATCTGATAATGTCATAAATTTAAATGAAAAATAACATTTATACCTTTATAATTGCTATTACTAGTAGCATCCAGAAAATATATAATTTTCATGCAAATATATTTTTAACCACTGCAATGACAATGATTACATTAACCACACAATAACATTTACAATAACCACTGCAAATATAATGCTCCAATGAGTAGTAGAACATACATTCTTATTTGTGACAGAACAGCGTGAAACACAATAAACTTGGTACACCAAGTATCTGGTGCTAACAATATACACTTAGTCACACTCACATACTCACTTCACGTGTTTTTAGATGTGCATGTTATTGAAAATCAAGAAAATATATTTTGTATCCAAAATAATAAACTGTCATTTGTTTAGGAGGAGAATGTATCTTCTGTGTCTTGGAATACATGGTGCGATGATCTTCTGTGTCTTTCCGGCTCTGGGCTGTTAGCTATAAAGGCAGGCAACTTCCCAGCCGCCACGCAACCAATGATTGGTTCCGTTGTTGGCTTTCAGGTATGTACTAATACATTTGAATATATATTTTAATCACTTATGCTTATTCCCAAAACTATAAGAATTATTAGAAGTATTTAGTGTTATTAAAGTTGTCATGCAATCCCCGTCATGCCATTTATAAATTGTCGTTGATTCTACAGAACCTAAGTTCGAAATCGACTTGGAACTGATATTGGGATGTTAAGCAAACTCACCAAAAAAAATATTTGCAACTAAGGATCTCATTAACCTTTATTTATTCAAGCTTTGATTTCAACGCTGATAGATTGTACGGAGTGTTAGTCGTACCGTTCAAATGTCCCGTTTCACAAACAAAAAATCCCAATGTAGATATTAAAATGTATGTAACGAATTAGAATGTCGAAATTGTTCCATGTTTAATTATTTGAGGAGTTTTACACGGATACAATATGACGCGTTTGTCGTCCATGTCTATTGAAACTATAGCTGAAGAATCCGCGCTTCGCTACATGACAAAAAATACGTTTTACTTGCTGACCCTTCGTGGTACATGAAAAGTGATAAGGAGGAATAGAAAATTAAATGTTAACCTCGTATATGCCATCAAAAGTTTGCTATTTTTTTAATGGAATGTGACAGACTAAAACCAAAGGATGTGGTGACGTCACTAACATAGTCGCCATCTTTACATAGCAAAAAATATCTAAATCAAAATTAGCCTACAGGCTGACCAGTTAGATAAGCTACATCCATGCAATCATGTAAATCGGACCACTGGTTGTGTGATAGAGTAACACACAGACACACACCATCTTAGTTTTTATATATAAGTATAGATAAACACACGATAATTATATTTTTCAGGGAGGACGAGTATTTTGCCTACAAGCTAACGCCATGCAGACTATTAACGTTCCTCTGTCTCACGCCGTACATCAATATACACAACAAAAAATGTTCAAGTGAGTATACATACATTGCGAGATGAGATTGAGATTTTAAAATTCTGTGGTTCGACTTCTGGAGCTCCACCGCCACTATACCTATTTCTGACTATATAATATCAGCGCTATGAATATGTGTGCTCTGGACTAAAGGGTGTGGTAAGGGAGACATACTTCTATGTCTGAAGCATTCCAACTTAGTCCTCGAGGGTAGTAACGCATCTATGGCGAACTTACCATTAGGTAGATTTCATGCTCATTTGCTACTTCCTAAAAAAAAATCACGCCGTGGTTTTGAATCCCAGCCAGACGGATTTCTGCACAGGAATTTGATTTATTGTTCTGAGTCGGATTTTCTTGTGTGTGTCCATTTCCCTGTCCAACGTTTTTGGACTATGTCCATTTTACCACTTCCTACAAACCAGACTACAACAGCTTTTAACAATGCTGAATGTAACTTAACCGAATTCGAACCTAAAAGAGTTCTACCTACTTTAGCTAGATATCGACCTAGATCATCTTATCTTTTTTTTTATAAATATGAAGTAGCAATCGAGCAAGCAGCCCACCTGATGGTAAGTGGTTACTGCCGCCCATTGACATTTGTAAGCAACTTTATATAGAACAGGGGTTCTTTATGTAGTCTGTCACAGATGCGTTGCTACTCCCGAGGACTGAAATGGTCGCCTAATATAAAAATGAGCCGGCAACCACACCCTTCCACCGAAACGCAAGAACTGTTTCACGCTAGAAATAAGTGTGGCGGTGGTTCTAGCACGTGGCAAGTGGCTTATATTATTTTAAAGTATAAAAATTCAACATTTTCTTTACTAGATGCTGGTCTTTTACTTTCTGAGATTTGTTAACCAATTAACATTTTTTATCTGAGCTAAGTTGCTACAGATAATTTCCAAGTTCTGCTGATAGTAGTAGGTAGTAGTAGAGTAGTAGTGCTGATAGCTAGATAGTACTTATGATTTAATTATTTTTTTATTATTTAAGCGACGCATATGCAGTGGCATGCTTAGGTGTTACGGCGCTAGACTGGGAGAGGCTAGGAACTGCTGCCTTAGAGGAACTCTCTTTCGAAGTGGCGAGAAAAGCGTTCCAGCGGAGCGAAAACGTTTTGTTTCTCACCATTATAGATCACCTACAGGTACATATTTATATAATCGTTCGTTACTGTGTACTTATTATTTTCTTTTGTAAGAGTTATTTACAATAAACGTACAGTATTATTCTTTCTTAAATCTTATTAAATTTTTAATTGCATTACTCACACTTCTGTAATTTGTAAAAGACCGTTTCTTTTTTTGCTTTAATTATTTCCGTTGAATCCATTGGTGTTCGAATGTAAACATAATTATGTTATACTATTAGTTTACAACAACGATTTTTTGATAAAATAAAAATTGTGTTAGAGTAGTCTAATAAAAATCGTTGTGAAATCGTTGGAAATATTTGGAAGATTTTTGATTTATTTTTGGAGCAACAGTAACAGTCTAATAAAAAAAATTGACTTTCAGGAGCGTTTCGAATCTGGCGAAAAGCGAGCAGTTATTGAAGGAGAGATTCACGCGTATAGAGGGCGGTATTCAGAAGCAGCGCGTGCTTTCCAAAGTGTGGGTCGTGATGAGAGAGCGCTCAACTTGTACGTCGATCTGAGGATGTTTAACAAAGCCCAGGTAGCATTCCTTTTGAGGTTGATGTTATTGAAAGGGTACGGCCCATCCGTACAATAGTCATCAATGTTCAATTAAATACTAACGTATAAATAAAATTACTTCTAAAATTCAATCAAAATATGATCCAACGTGTTAAAAAGATTATCTTGTAACCAACATTTTTACCATTTTTTCAAGAAAGTAATAATTTAGTTATTATTATATTTGAAGCCATCAAAAGTATATTGATAGACTTTTTTAAGTTCAATAAATATTTACTGATTTGAACTGAAATAGTCATTTAGAGTATATATAAATAGCTGGACTGATTTTCGTCACCCAACCACCCAACCCATCTAAACGTCACATTACATGCAACACAACAAAAAATAATATTAACCTAAAAAAAACGTTTTATTCACAGGAGTTCGTAGGTGAAGGCGAAGGTGTGATGGCGCTCGCTCGTCGCCGGGCGGAATGGGCGCGACGCGTGAACGAACCGCGAGCAGCCGCTGAGATGTACCTGGCTGCGGGGGATGTACGCCGCGCGGCACAACTGATGGCCGAAACTGGGAAAAGAGACATGTACTCATCTTTATTATTAATCCTTAACATATGATGCTTATACTAAAGGTAGAAACATACTATTCAAACGCCACGCCACGAAACCCGATGCGTGTGAGTACTTATCAGTTCCATATTACTAAAATGGTCAGATGCATATGGATAACACGCTACGTGACATGTTTTCCCACGGCACAACATCTAGTCGATCCAGATCGGCGTGTTGACGGCAGCGGGTAAACACGCCATCCGACGCATCACAGAAAGTGTGTTTCTAGACAACATCTGACGCACGTCAATGCTTTCAGAATTTTCTTGTAATAAATATATTGTACACTAAATCCTTGCCGACTTCTACACAGTTCCGTCTTGCGAGGTTAGACATTAGCAACGGATGGTGTGGCGTTGCGCGGCGTGTCGTATATGCACGGTCCGCATAGGATGTCGACACGACACATAGCGGCGCGTTTCAGTACTATGTTTCCACCTTAACACATCTTAATGCAATACTTACTTAGAGAATGTACATGTTTCAAGTGTTGTAACTGTCTCTCTCTTTCTGTCTGTCTGATATGATAATAAAGTCGAATGCATGCAAATACGTAATGATTTATATCTGTCCGGTCAATATGAAATTTTATCATTATAAGTTTCACGAATGTTCTTAGATAAAAGATAATTTAAAACTGTTACTTTTATTTACATAAAATATATTGAGTGTCGGATTTGAATTATCTATTACGATGGCATAAGTTCTTCACCTAAATTTGTTTTCGCGTTGTGCACTCTGTGCAGAGTATTGGTCTTAGTTTGCATTTTGCAAACTAGATGTTTACAATACAATGTTTTATCTGAATATTTATAATAAATTTATTTATTAGTACGTTATGATACTTACGTCTTTAATGGTATCAAATCCTACTTCACGTGAACAATTTAGTATTGTAACTATTCAATTATCGTTAACTTTGTTATACGTCACATAGAATATAAAAAGTATTTTAAATAATTTCTACGAGATGTGATAATATTTTCAGGTTAATAGAGCTTGCTCGCAAATTGGATAAGGGATCAAGTGAATCTTTGCGTCACTTGGCCGAAGCGCTAGCCACGGTGGAAGAATACGCCACCGCCGCTGATGTGTACCAACGACTTGGCGACCTAAAGTAAGTCGAGAAATATGAAACATAAGATTTTTACAATAAAAACCCTGTGAGTGCTTATACACACGTCTGCAAGAAGTTGTAGGTACTTTTTGGCGTAATTAATATTTGTGTGTGTTCAGCGCGCTCAGTTTTGAAGTCATTTAAAAATCAGTTACAAGGTGCGGCGCTTTAAAAAAAACTCCTGCCATGTTTAGACTCGAAGAGCACTAAAGTTAATCTTTCTCGTTAATCTTTACAACGCCTTTCGTATAACTACGGTAAAAGAAGTAATTAAGAATAATGAATGCAGAAGACCAAAAGATAATATTGTTTGAGATATTAGAATGATAATTTCGTTATAAACGAAGCCAACCCTTCCTTACGCAACTCGGAGTCAGATTTTTAACTAGTTATATTGAGACGTGTGAAACGATACAAAAAGTATAACTATTCCCTGTCATGTCCATGTGAAGTTGACTCCAGGAATGGTTGCACTGAGCCGAACTATAAAGATATAAAACCACATATAGTGACATCATTAAAACCAAGTGTTTCCAGGAAACCTGCTCAGATGGCCGTGAGGCCAGGACGTGGTCTCTTGCGTTCACGTTCGTTCTTGACCACTCAAGAATGTATTCTCTGTGCAGCCTAACTATAACAAATATTTAAATGGGCAATTCTCGTATATATATACCTATATATATATATATGTGTAATCAGGATCTCTGAAACGGCTCCAACGAATGAAAGTTACAGACTAAGCATTTTTCGGCTCAAGGAATCAATTTTTCAAGGTTCCAGGTCCGAGAAAAGCTCGGTTCCCAAGATATAGGTATTTGAACACCGCATTTTAAGAAACTTTAATGTATGAGCGCTATCTCCGGGTAAAAAAGTAAAAACTCTTTCTACTCGATAGATGAACAAAAAACCGGGCGAAGCTTGGTCAACCAGGTACTAACAAATAAAACCACGTATCGCGACATGATGTAAAACAACTACAATGTTTCCAGGAGAGTTGCCCAGATGGCCGTGAGCGCGGGCGAGTGGTCGCGTGCGTTCGCGCTCGCTCGCGAACACGCCGAGTGTAAGAGAGAAGTTTATCTGCCGTACGCGCACCGCATGGCTAACGAGAATAAGTTCGTCGACGCTCAAAAAGGTACAAGTTATTAGGTGATAGAACCTTTAGTGGTTCTACTCCGAAAGCACCGCCACCACACTTATTTCTTCGTAATAACAGGCGCTACTGTGTTCTGGTTTGAAAGGGTGTGGTAAGGGAGTTACTCGAGGCTATCCAACTTAGTCCTCAGGAGTAGCAACGCATCTGTGGCCAACTTCAGGAAAGACAGATTTCATCTGGGATTGATTACAGGTGCCCATGGGCAGCAGGAGTCACTCACCATCAGGTGGACTTTGATCATGTTCGTCAATGCATAGAAAGGTACACGTCTTACAACTACGAGCCCTTTTACGTTTTTGAATGCCTTTAAGCGATTCAGTCACGATGCAGGTGCTTTTCCTGAATATTTACAAAGACTAGATATAATAATAATAGAATAAAGAAAAAAAAAACGATATGATGATTCAATCGATAAATAGTGCCTGCTTCATCTAGTTCCTGGTATGCAATCGCAATGAAAATAAGATAAACCATCGATGGAAATGCTGTACAGTATTAATATCATGATGCACTAATATATATATCTGAGCAAATAAATATAAAAAGAAAGCCGTATGTGATTTAAATATAGCTACTACGTACTAAATTTACACTCACTAGCAATGGCCCGCGGGTTCACTCGCGTATATCTCTTGGCACGCATTTCGATTGTTATAAAGAAAATGTTAATTATTTTTAAGAGTTAAATGTTATTATATTTCTTCTTGGAGTTATTCCTTATAATGTGAATATGTGAGATATAGTTAATAATTTATGTTTTTGTATTTATTAGCATACTACATGGCTGGGGAAACGGAGACGGCGATGCGAGTTTTCAGCGTATTGGTGAACATCGCAGTGAGTGAAGAGCGTTTCGCTGATGCCGGTTACTTGCACCATTTGCTGGCAACGCAGTACCTCGACACTGCTGCAACGACTACCGGCAGGTGCGTATTATTTGTTAAAAAAATATATGACGGTTGGTCTAATAGTAAAACTACCGAATCTCTTATTCGGTAGTTTTACTATATACTGTATAAGCCCATCCCCTTATTCAGTACCTACTGTTTTTCTCCTATCAAACAAATCCACAGTAGTGTTTATAGTGATAAATGCTCCTATTGATTTTGAAAGAAATAATACTAATATATACTAACTAGTCGACCAAGCTAACTAGACGAATGTCAAACGTGACGTCACTCGCAAGAATGCAAGTACTGATGACAAAATACAATTGCAACAATGATTTTTTTTGTGAAATGTTGATTTCAATGAAATGTAAATTTTAATAAATTTCTGTCTTAATAATTTATACTTAATGTTTAACGTTAACAACGTTTTTTTTTACATATTTAGGTTATTATTGTAACAGAAACTAATGAGTAAAACAAATTAATATTGCTTATTTATTTAATCATAATAGATTAGGGAGTTTGGATGTGAACGGTACTAGGACGAGAGCGGGGCATAAGACGGGACCAGGGAGGGAGACCGCATTCCTTCCGTTCGTCTAGTTAGCTTGGTCGACTAGTATGTGACCATGTGTGGGGTAATGAAATCCTATACAAGTGTATTTAGCACTCGCTAGGATGCTCATCCGTTATACGCGTGGAGCCAACACTGCATGTAATTACGCAGCTATTACATTGTTCAGTAAGTTATTTGAATTTCGCTTGCGTTGCGGAAAAGCGTGCAGTTAGTAACAGTAAATTTTTCAAACATGCGCCTTTATATGTCACTGATTTTGAAGGTGTGGCACCGTACTCTTATCGTAAACCTAATGTTTGAACGTTGCATTAATTCCGACATACATACTTGATTTGCCGCATATCTTCGCAAAGCGCGCAGCTACCGATACAATTTTTCAAGCAAATGCATGTAATTTTTCAACGTTGTCGGTATCACCGATTTTGCCGGTGTGTTAGCCCTAATAATTCTTTACAGCGCTTTTATCTGTGTCAGCCCTAATGTTTGTTTATTTTTCTACAGCGAACGCGACATGAACATACGTTCGTATGAAAAGAACGATCGTCTCGCGCGTATATACCACGCGTACGACGTAGTACACCGCTGTGTTCACGAGCCCTTCTCGCTGAGTCAGCCCGACGCACTACTGAACGCGGCGAGATATGTGCTCTCCCTGCTAGACGGAGATCCTCCCCTTGGCGTCTCACTCTTGTATCCTTTTTTGGTCAACGACAATATTTTACTTTGACTAAGACGAATGTGCAATAGTAAATAATTTTCGAGTTAGGAATGTTAAAATAGAATAGGAATTCGTTAGCAATGTCGTTAGTTCGTTAGCAAAGTCGATGGGTCAAGATTAATTCAAGACAACAAATAAGCAGTATAGTTTGACTGGAGGCCACTACCACGCCTATTTCTACGGTGACGCAATTCTTGCATTTTGGTGGAAGGATGTGGCTGTCGACTGACTTATATATTTTTTTATATAATATTGAAGTAGTAAACTGGCATGCAATCCAACTCGTGGTGGCTCCTGCCGCTCAGATATATGGTTACCCCCAAATCAGAGTCTTACCAGAGGTTGGCCACAGATGCGTTGCTACTCCTGAGGACTAAGTTGGAACGCCACGGATGAATACTTCTTCCATACCACACCCTTCAGACCAGAACACAGTAGCGCTTGACACTGCTGTTATTAGACAGGATTAGGTGTGGCAGTGGCGCCTTTTGTGTGGACTCACAAAGGGTTCTACCACCTTCAATCTATAAGACTACTGAGACTACCAGTATTCTTCTGGAGTCGTATGAAGTTGAATGTTTGTAACTTCATCAAAACAAGTGTTGCCAACTTCTCTGGCAACACAACAACGTTATTTACAGGAATCATTTGGATTCATATATAAAAATAAACATGTTTGTTGCCATTGCAACTAAAATTTCATGGCATTCCATGAAATTCTAGTTTATAGATATAAGATGAAAATCTCGAAGTCACCCACTTGTCCTAGTGAGGGTGGGTAAACAGCATAAGCCTTTAGAACTGTAACTTAGGAACTCATTGTCATGTGGACGTTCCCCTAGTATTAATTTTATGTTTAAAAGAAATGATAATTCATTTCTACAACAAGAAACGACCACACCTGTTGACTCGAGCGATGTCTATAGATAAAAGACGAATTAATATTAAAAAATAACGAAACCTCATTAGCTTAATAAATTTCATTAGCATAACCTGTTAAAAAGTAAGAACCACTAGTTAAGCAAGTCCTTAACTGATTGCACAGTTGTTTGTACCTATGTTTGGCGAAACAAGCAAAGACGCTGAAGGTACTACCGCTGGCTCGGCAAATGTTGGATAAAATTATGGGGTTGC
>DWNE01003786.1:0-16140 GCA_018249875.1 Cecropterus toxeus
CTTCCATATGGTTATAACATCCATTAGGATAAGACATAAAGAAACAATATAAATGAAGATTGGCTGTAAAGGACTTAAATCCATGGCCGTAAAATAATTTTAAGGAAAAAAAATCGGTTTATATCTTTATAAGACTAAAATCCAACAACAGATCCTTTACAATTTTTTTTTTGCTAAAAATATTCTGACGTCAAACTTTACACTATGTTATATGATTATTGGTAATAATCGGGCTTGATGGCTTAACTTTGCAGATTTTGATTCTATTTTATTTATCAAGCAATGATTTTACAAAATAAGCATAATTGTCTGAAGGCATTTTTAACAATTAGTGTAAAGTTGATATACACAAAGAGAGAAGTCCGTATTGCAAAATTAAATAAGTTCTTTTAAGTAAATTTCACTCCCAGGCAACTAAGAGTACAACTTCTAATTTTTGCCATCTGAAATTGTACCAATATTATTTTTTTGCATCATAAAAGTGATTTCATTATAAATATTAGTATGGCAGTTAGACACTGCCTTATTTATTTTGAATCGTTTCTGTTTTAAACATGGGGCAAGATGTCCTGCCTTTGCCCATGAGAAGGGTTGTTGTATAAGCCAGTATGGTGATTTGATAAAAAATACAATTCACTGAATATTACAAGTATTTCATTAAAATTGTATCATAGAAAGGATAAAATAAAAGTTATTTCAGGATGCACATTTATTTATTCATTCAGAAAAATCACAATTGTAAAAGCGGTTACAAAGTCCATACAGACCATTCTTTGGCGACAAAGTAAAGATTCCAAAAAAAACAATAATTAAATCTAATCAATGTTATAAAAAATTATGCAAAATTTTATTTCATTTTTGTGCGTTAATGATTTCCCTACTAATGTTAAAATATTTTAAAACGATATGATTTTTAGCGGGAACAGAAATGTGGGAAACTCTAATTGTCAAACGTACTTATAAGTGTTAGCAATTCAGATTATATTTACGCGTGCGTCGCTTGAGTCTAGTATGTACGGTACTAAACCTACATATCCTGTAGGACCTTGAACCAATACATTATGCATTACATATTATTACAATAATAAAGATTGATTACAAATAAGACATTGTTTGTTCATTAAACTGAGTTCTTTATCTACTTGCATACTTAATTCATAATATGACTACACATTGATATATTCATAAAATAATAACATTAATGTGATGAAACTAAAGGAATTCCTGGTATTATCATAGCATAATTATGTAGTATATAATGTCAATGATAAGATACATTTTTCTTAATATTATGCTTTTATTGTAAAACAACTTATAAAGGCTAAACAGAAATAATTTTAACGTAAAATTAAATAACAAAAATATATGTACAAATTTAGCAATAAATAATAGTTAAAAAATAAAATAAAAGTATATCAGTAAATAATAACTCTAATCTGTAAATGAAAAATAAATTTTAAATAATTATATGGTTTTCATGACACACTTGAAAACAAAGCTTTGTATTGGAATGAAATTATCTAATAAAACTTAATGTTTTTCTACATCTATTTTTATAGACTACTGTTTTATCTACGGCCACATGGGGAGGGGATGTTAACATTTAAACATTAAATATTTATTACGACACAGAGTTATAACGTTTAGCGAATCGAACAGACAAATATGGCCAGAGTAACAACATCCAGAACGAGCAAACTTGCTCTGTAAAGCACATTATTTTATGAAGACTGGATTTAGTCACATTAAAACCCTATTATAACTCTTATATATCTAAGGAAAGTTATTATCTTAAAATTTAAGTAAAATTGAAGTACATGACAAAAATACCACTATTGCAAATCATGTTCAATAAAACGGATTGTGTATTTTACGCGAAACAAAATTGATTGATTACAATGCTCCATTTTTTATTTCAATCATATTAAAATTTGTCATCAAATAATAGTCAGCTTTTACAAGCCATTTACCAAATGTTTGGTTCGTTTTCAAATTGTATATATTACGTATACATATAACTTTGCTACGACACATCAAAACCAGTAATGTACATTCACAGATGTACGTGTGTGGGATATTGTTATAAGGAGCGATAATGTAATTTACACATATCGCCTTAAGTATACATATTAGATTGATATTGGCACTATGAACATATTCGGAGTGAAATACATGTAAATAGTTAAACGCTAAGATATTATCCGAAAAAGTAAACTGTGATATCAGGAAAAAAATGGAAGATATCCCTATTTCATTAAAAATTGTGCCATTGTTTTGTAAATGCCGGCCAGGTAAATGCGTTCGCATAAGCCTATGATACATTTTTTTATTAAAACTTCAATCCGTCACAATTGTCAACGATTAATACAGGATCACAAAACTAACATTAATACATTAAATGCAATACAATATTTATCCAATAATGGCTAACACTAGGTATAATTACCGGTTGCAATACATTTACGTACAAACTAGATTACATATTACTTGTTTCATAATAATCACAACAATATAATTGTGTATAATAAAAACGATACAAGCTGTTTGCTCATCGACTAATACAATAATTTAATTAACCGCCTACTTAACATTCTAGAAGGTGTTTTAACAAAATTGCGTAAATATGCTACACGTAAGTCACGTCTGATGGAGCGACAATTCAACATTAAAAAGTTTTCAATGTATCAAAATGTAAGTTTTGGTAACGAAAACCACGAATCGAGACAAATCCCAATAGAGAAAGAGGAATATAAAAGTCACTAAAGATAAAAAGAACAGTACAAATTCAGACTTACATCAGTCTTGTCTCGAAACCTGACTAAATCCGAGTGAAACATTGTTAAAATCAAGTCAATCTAATTTGTTATTAAACTATGCAAATCAATGCTTACAAACGTCTACAATTCTAAAATTAAGACAAAATGGAAGATAGCATGAAGTTAGTAAATTCGAAGTTTTACAATAAATTTATAAAAAGTGAAATACAAGTATGTTTAACTTTCATCTAAAATGTGCTCATAATTAATGTCGTCTCCAAGTTACAGTTGTTTCGTATAAACACTCACATAATAAAACATGACTCGTAATCGTAGACAATTTGGTTATAGACAAACTGTTTAAGAAACCGTCTGTTGGGTTCCAGAGTTCTATGAACAGTTACTGATCATGAATCAGGACGAATCGACCGTACGATTATTATCACTGTCCAGGTTTTAGCGATGAATAATAATTTAGTTGAATATTTATCGCAATCGATTCGATTTTACCGTGATTTACATATTGTAAGCAATATATATAGCATCGATTTGATCGGATAAGAATCCGTCTCTTAGATGCATACGTTGTTTCTCGCCACGCGAGTTAATTGGTACTACCCCGGGGTCGACTACGACCACTACGCCGACTATAAGGTGATGTTCCTCCAGTACTGTGTTGGTTACTAACGGGACGAGATTGAGCGCTTCGCTGTCGTTGCCATCCAACTCTACAACCACCACCAGCAAGTTTGTCCAGGTAAAAACAGCGCTGAAATAAAAAAAGTAGTATTTTTACTATGTTTGCGTATATTTTTCATATCTAACGTATATATTAAGAAGTAGAATGTTTCGCGATATTTTCGAGATACTACCAACAGATATAGGTGATATCTGTTATAATAGCAATGTTAAGCGTTGCTGCGTTAGGGTTAGGTTAGGTTAGTAGTAGTGTTAGTGGTAGTAGTAGTAGTAGTAGTAATAGTAGTAGTAGTAGTAATAGTAGTAGTAGTAGTAATAGTAGTAGTAGTAGTAATAGTAGTGGTAGTAGTGGTAGTAGTAATAGTAGTAGTTTAGTAAGGGAGATATACTTTACAAGGTGTTGTAACTTGTGTATAGGTGTAGCAACACATCTCTGATCGATTTCAAATAGGTTTGTTTCCACCTGGGGTAGATTATAAATGTCCATCAAAGGCAGTTGGTATTTATCATTAGGTGCTCATTACTTAATAACGATTACTATATGTATTACATGTGATATTTGTAATTAAAAGGGGCAAAACATCAAAAAATATAATTTTATGTAATTACTATAATAACATAAAATAATACTTTTTGATGCATGACAATAAACTTTAGTCAGAAAAAAGTAACACATACCATTCCGCGATTTTCTTGTGGCATCTCATTACAGAGTTTTCGATGTCGATAGGATGGTAACGCATGCCTCGCAACATGATAGTTTCATCGAGCGCCCCAACGACGAATACAGCATCGTGGGTGTCGTGTGATTCCGAGGACCCCATACCACTCACACTCCCGCAGCCAGACGCAAGAGATTCAGTATCGCTGTCGCGAGCCATCATGGATGTATCATCGGAACCACTTGCAGTCGTACTTATTTCGGTCCTGCGCAAAAATCCTAAATATCCAGTCCTGGCGTAAACCTCCCCTGTATTCCCTGTCACCAACTGAGCGCTGAAGTGATCGGCGTAGTCACTCTCGTCACCGTAAATGGTAAAGTACCCGCTTGCATTGTGAGGTGACTGAACCCAAATTTCACCCAAATGGGAATCGCCGCATTGGCCTTTAGTTTCGGGGTTTGCTGTGATGACTTTCATACCGGGCAGTAACTTGCCGGATTCCATGAGACACAGAGAGTGGGGGCTGCCTCGCTCGACTAAAGAGACTCTGTCGTTTCGCAGCGCCCGGAGATCAACGTACACAGTAGACGGCTCTGGACTAGACGCGCCTTGGAGGCAAATGGCTATATTCACTCGGCATCCGAACGATGTTGATACGGCTCTAGGGCTGAGACCGAGAGCCGAGAAGAGTTTTGAAAATGACGTAGTCAGGTGCATTCTAGGTCGCTCCTCGGCCACGACTACACATGTCCTGACGCACGCTAAGTTGATGCCCTTCGATTTAAGCTGATTCACGGAACTGCCTAATCCCTTTGTACACAATTCCATAACACCGTACGAGCAGAACGTGTCACGGACTTTATATTGAGATACGGCGCTAAGCCAGAGAGCAGGATTAATCTCAACTTCTGATGGCGGAATGAGAATCGAATGATGTCCCGAGTAAATGCTGCTCAGACACCAAAGGGCGAATCCTAGTCCACAGTACGGATCCAAGCACAGAGCTATATGACGAGACGGATACAGCTCGCAGGCAATCTTCATTGAACGGCAAAGGGAGGTTACCGCCGCATGAGACATTTTAATGCCAGCCAGCATACCTGTAGTCGATACGCTGAAGTCCAGATAGGCCAACATTTCAGCTGTCGGTGCACGATACAATATGGGCAGTTTTTTCTTAGGCATATCATCCGTATCGAGAGTTATAGGCCAAGCTTTGCTATCGAGCACGTTGCTGGCTTCCTTGGATCGTAGCAATTTTATCACAGATTGGTTGGAGAGCACTAACGTTGCCTTGCTCACGTCGACGATCATCCGAACAGTGGGCAGAGTTGTGTGAAGATTCTGCGGATGCGGTGGGCGAATAGTTACTGGTACTGCGCCTACATACAGGCAGCCATAGAAAGCGCAAATGAGATCTAGCCCGGGCGGGAATATGAGAGCAACGTGGTCTCCAGTATTGACGCGTCCTTTCTCCAGAAGCAAATTGCCGATTCTCTCGGCTTTCTTGTGAAGTTCAGCGCAAGTCAGTGCTTTAGACACGGCTCCTTTAGAATTGAGTAGTGTGAAAATCACGTGATCCGAAGTGCTTTGAGCGCGCCATCTTAATATTTGCGATATGAACTGATACTGCAAAGAATAAAATAATTATAATTTATTTATTACGTAAAACACAAAAATCGATTTATTCAACAGAAAAAAATTATGACAAGCTGACCAGACTATTTTCTATCTTAACTTCGAATTTCAAATTCCCTCGCAAGCGACCGACTGTTATAAGAACCTGATAATGCCAAACACATCAAAGAGGCTTAGTGGTATCGGTCCACCCGTTCACGAGTGATGCCGTGAGCAAGAGAAATAGGGATTCGTTTTATATGGATAAATAGCTTACCTTGCGTGCGGCATCAGAATCATCCGTGTACCCCATGTCGCGGCCCTGTGCTGACGCCAGACGGTTACCTTGAACCAAGTTGCCTACAATCACGGAAGCCGGACCCACATCTGAGAACAAAATAGTAAAAGTAAGTAGAAAAAAATAGTAAAAGAAAGTAAAAGACCACTCTCGTTTTATAAGGCCGGTACAAAGGTATGGATATTATATATGCCATAAATGATGCAATGGATATGTAATGTATGTAATGCTAGATAATATAATGTAAAAAAAAAATATATATATAACGTAAAAAAAATGAAAATAATGCAATTGACCCGGTAAAAAGTAGGGTAGCAATGTAATGTATACACGTAATCACACCAGATAAAAGGCAGCTGCGAAGAATAAGATTTCTTTGGCGAAAAACTGTTTTAGGATGGCTAATGGAGACGTACTAAAAAGAGCCACAGGCCGCAAGATAAGGGATCCAGGGCGCGGCTTGCTGAGTGCTTTACTAGACTGATATTATAAGACCTACATGGTATCATACCCACATAAAAAATATATATTTATATGAACTATGTTGAATTTCATAGAGTATCATTCTCATGCTAATAGTCACTGAAGATATGACAAAAATATGACACAAATTATAAAATCATCTTTAATAACACATACCTGAATGAATTTCCCTCGGCTTGGGTAGATTAGTGACACAGGTATGCGGACACATCAGTACATTGGCTGGATGGAGGGTTCCATCCAAGAATCGCCTCTTGCACTCGCTAAGGTGTATGCCACCGAGGGGCGTCTTCGGCAAGTAGTTCGGCTGAACCAATGCCAAGCAGTAGATGCCGACTTGGTGGATGGAGTCCACGGCTTGAAGGACGCGGGACATCCACTGGAAAGACTATACAGAAAATGGCAGCGTTAAATTAAGAAAAGATATAGATTAAGTAAAGGTGGTATTACTAGTGTAGTTCCCTTTCAAATGAGGCGACCATCTTAGTCGTCGTTAGCAGTAAGGCATCTGTGATTGCCTTCGGATAGAACCCTTGTTTTATATGAAGACGCTTACAGACAGGCATGGCTGGCAGTGACCACTTACCATCTATTGCTAAGACAAAAAATGGAGCGATGTTGATTTTGAACTCAAACCAGCTTCATATTTTTTTTAACAGATTGAAGTAGCAAACGAGTATGCATTCCACTTAAGGGAAAATGATCACTACCATTTATGGACATCTGTAAAAAACTTCAAATCGAACAGGTGTTCTATACGAAGTCGCGTACACATGCGTTGCTACCTCATGGTCGTCCTTTATCAAACCGCCTCGCACCGAAACGCAACTGCTTCAATTTACAAATAAACCACCTTGTAAACTGTTTAATTTCGCCTATTTCTCGTTTGTTCACTTAAAAATTGTTAAACTATTAAATTATACATTAATTGCCAATTATAAAAATATAACTCGTTATGTGGTTACATAAAGATACGAGCTTTTCCTTCTTATGTTTAATACCCACCTCTTCCTCCCCACAGTCCGGCCGTTGCTCAGCGACGATACAGATCCTCTCGTCGCGCAACACTCGCACCGAGAACACGGCGATGCGACCGCGGTATATGAACTTCATCGGCTCCACCGCCAACACGGTCGCTATGATGTCGTCCATGTTGTGTTTGCGACCTGTCACCGTCATCAAACCGTCGCGAGATCCACACACGAACACCAAGCCTGGGAACGAATGATGTGTGGAGTTTTCGATGAAAGTGTTAAACAAATATAAAAAGAATGTCGTCACTTGACGCCTGGTCGATGTGAAACATCGTGTTCGTACAAGTAATACGCATAACAAGATTGCGATAGGAACTAAATGTATAGCATAATGAAAAAAAAAGACGATTTTTTACAGAAAATAATGACTATTATGAATGATGATATTATGAATACAAGGAATCTACATTAATATTCAAATACACCCATAGGGATACCATATTATCCAGGTATGGTATATGGTCTTTACGTAGTAGTGTATAGGGTGTCGCGAATCTTTCGCCCCTGCAAGCCTCGCCATGCTTACAATCAAGTTAACCTGAGACTATAGATGTTTCACATCAAAACGTGTTACTTTTGCATATGCCAATGGGCTGCAATATCCGCTTACCATCTGATGCACCGCTTGTTTCCTACTTTTATATTATAAAAAAAAAATCGTTTTTTTTGTTTTGTGTGAACTCACCACCAGGCCCCAGGAATCCGAGCAATCCACTGCGCACATAATGCTCTTCTCCGATCGGCTCCCCATCCGAATCCAGTGGCCGCACTTTGAACACGGTGTTGGTGAGACCAGCTAGGCCCCAATACCCAGACCCCGTCGCCCCCGAGAGCACGCAAATCTCCCCGACCTCGTCGGTCTTGCAGAGGAACGCTGGCCCTTCCATCTTCACCACCACGATCACGCCTGTTGATGTTAAAGTAAATTTAAAATCAAAGACCCTTATGTGAAAGAGTAATTGTAGAATATACTTAATGTTTTTAAACGACTTCAAAAAGGAGGAGGTTCTCATTTCGTCTGTATTTTTTAAAGTATTCAGGTGCTTTATGACACCATCGTTCGATAAATACGTATTTATATAAAAAAAACAAGTTAAGCATTATTGCATAATCTCATACAAATATCTCAAACACTCATATAGATATGTCATTAAGTTGTAAATGAGGCTATGAGGCAGTCAATGAGTTGGGAGCAGACTTTTAATAGCGTGTCGTTATTAGAGTAGAATCCTTTGTTGACCCCGGAGGCGTCATCATCTATAAGCACTGTTGAGTTCTGGTTGGAAGGGCTTGGTGAAGATGATAAGAATGTCTCCTTACTAAAACTTAAGCACTCCAACTGAGTCCACAGAGCCATATATCTAAGGCCAACATCAGGTAACGAGTAGTAAACGAGTAGACGAGTGCTGTTAGTATAACCATGGTTCCAACAAAGGGCGTCCAGACAAACAACGTGTGCTTTAAGCCAATAGGAGTCCGACATATCCTGCATATACAGGTTAGATTGGGCACTCCAGTGCGTTAATATTGTGCAATTGGTTGGTCTTTTCTATGAGGTGACGTCAATTACCACGGAGGTGGCAGGTTCAAGAACGAACGCGAAGTTAATGTAGTTTCGGGATTATAATAAGGCTTCGGTATCCCCTGCCTGTGGTATGAAGCGATTAAAAGGGGCTTCCGGGGTTGCGGGCGGCAAATGGGAGCTCGAACCGTTCAGCCAGCCGAGCCCGGGAAGGACGGCAGTATGTGTCGCATACCGCCGTAAAAACTATACAGTGCGGTGGGCCCAGTTGCTTACCTGGGTGGAACCCGATGAGGCAACGCGCTCAGAGAACTCCGGTTGTGATCCTTTGAAGATCTGAGGCTGAGGACGGCCACCGGGGGGTTATAGTGCGTTAAAAATCCCACATAACCTAACGTCGCTCCCACGACGTCAGATTAGAAGGTTCCCCCTCGATAACAAAAAAAAGATACTCACACGAGGGCATAACTTGCCCGCAGTCCTGCAGCGTGAGCGACGTGAGCGAGTTCTCAGCGTCGACGCGCACGACGCCGTACGAGAGCCCCGACATGGAGAGGACGCCGCGGCCCGCCGACGAACCGCCGCGGCCCGCGCGACGCACGCACACCGTCATCGACTCGCTGCTGCACGCGCACGGACAGATCGCGTCGCCGCGGACACCTGGAGAATGAATACGTTTTAATTCTGTTCAGTATTTGTGCCTGGCCGAAATACTGAATTTAATCATATAGTAAAATTCAAAAATATTGACGTTCTGTCACTAAACTGTTACATTCATTCTTCAATCGGTTTTCGGCACAAACGCTATATTATTATTATTTTGTTTGGCGATCACGGGACCTTGAAGTGGAAGTGCAAAAGGCCGACCGGTCGCCAAACCCTCTACACACAAGAAGGAGGTATTTATATATATTTTACACCTGTATCTATTGCCAATAGGACGCTAAAATTCAAATTATATTTCGGACTACCAGCGACCTAAAATTCATACAAATTATTTAACATGACTGCATCAGAAGGAAGATAATGTTTTTTGAGCGTATGTAAGTATATTTGTGTGTATGTATGTCCATTTCTTTGGCACGCGCTAACGCCAAAATGGTTTGACGGATTGTGACGTATGACATATCATTAGAATCTCAGTTTGCAGTGACATAGTTCATATATTTTTTAAAACTGACATGCACATAAGGGAAAAGGGGGGAGAACTTTTGACTTTCACGACAACATGACTATCCACTTTTACTTGACTATGTAAATATTACCCTCAGCAAAAAAAAAAAACATTTTAAACAGTCGGGATTTTCGTTTTAATATTGAAGTATTGAAGTAGCAAATGAGTCCACCTGATGGTAAGGGGTCAATGACGCCCATGGACATTTGAACTTGTACCTCTTGGTTGTTTACATAAGTTTAGAACTTGTAATTAAACATTTTATTAACAACCAACAATTGCTCTCGCGTTCGATCGAAGAGAGCTTCAGTACTTAGACGTCTTAATTAATAACACATTATTCTTATATCACTACTAAGTGAAATCTCAAAAATATATATTTCAAATACAGTAACAGCTCCTTATTAGCAGGGATTAGGTTTCGTCCATACGCCGGGAATACAGAAACATACGGAAATAAAGAATGGCAACCGAAAGCGTTGAAACCGTTTACTTATTACGAATAAAGAATGTTTTAGCCACGAACAAGAAAATGGCCACATTTTTTTTACCCGCGAATACTAATAATAAGGACCTCCGACTGTATGTTATCAAAATACTAACCTTTGCTTTGGAATACTGATAGAAACTGGTCACAGGAGGACAACGACCATGGGTTGGCTCCATCAGCGACGAGCAGCATTCGCAGCGAGCTCAGAGAGATCTCCTTGTGATCGCGAGTGGCCAGCAAGCCCCAGTGGAGATCACGGGATTTCACTATCGCCACCGATGCCCTATAAAATAACAACTTTTTACACCACAGTAGATGTTAACTTTTGCATTAACCTAGACCATATTTATGCGCCTAGCGAAAACAAGTCTAAGTCTAATTTTTCCCAAATTTACTTTTTACTTCAAAATGCTAGAATTTCAAAATCAATTTTTCTAAAATCAGACTTACACCCGTTTTCTCTAGAAACACAGATATAGGTAGACAAAGTCCAATACCTTTCTCTTGTATATCAGTAAATACTGTTATCAATAAAAAAATGAAAATTAAGTCCGTCGGTCGGTAGGTCGAATTTTGACCGCTGGTAGACCAGTAGTAGTAAAATATCTTTCAAAAATACGGAACATATTTAGTCAACCAGTATTATTTTATGTTCGTTTGTATTCATTCATAATAATATATGAGGTGGAGTTCATCACAACAATATACAAATGCTTATATATTACTTATTTTACATATAAATGGATTAAACGTAAAATTATACTCATAGTTTGATAAACGATGGCAGACGAAAGCAAACATTAAATTACAATGCAGTAAACACTCCACAAAGTTGAATTATAGCGGTTGGTATGGTCTTATTATTACAATACAATTGTTATCATACAGACGGTTGCGTTGTGACTTGAAACTAAACTTGAAACAAAGCCCACGCCTAATAAATACATCGCTACTGTCAGCTTGCAAGTGACTAACCGGAGCGGTACACATTGACTTACGAACAAAATGCACCGCTAATTTTAGACATATTTTTTGTTTTTAGGGTTCCGTAGCCAAATAGCAAAAATCGGAACCCTTATAGTTTCGTCATGTCTGTGTGTCCGTATGTCACAGCCACTTTATTCGGAAACTATTAAGACTATAGAGTTAAAACTTGGTAGGTTAGTGTATTCTGTTAACCGCTTTCCGAATTTCTCTTCAAGATTTGTGAATGATAATGCTACGGAACCCTTCGCCTGCGAGTCCGACTCGCACTAGGCCGTTTTTTTTAATAAGTAAATATGTAAGTTCAACTGTGCTCTTGGTACGAGTTATTACGTTTCCTTAAAACGATCATCCATTCGTCCATTTCATTCATTTGATGTATGGAAAACGTAAACTGCGATTGATTTGGGGAAACGTAATTAATTAGTTGATTTAGCCAGTCAACAGTAGTCCAAGGACGCCTGAAATTTATTCCAGCTGTCTAAAGCCGCCACATATAGTAACTCGTTTAGAAGACTAAGTTCGAACGCCTTGTATAAGTATCTCTTATCACACCAAACGAGAACACAGTTACTCTTAGTGCTGCTGTTATAAGCTAGAAAAAGCGACAAATACCTCCGCAAACCTTCAAACCTTAAAACCATGAAGGATTTTATCACCTGCTAACTACTCTTCTTTCTTTTGACTCATACTTTTTAGTTATTTACTGATTTATATTTTATATACTTACACCCTACAAATAATAAATATATCTGTATGCAATAATGTTCTGGTATACATTAGGCAAAAATGCTTAAAAACTCCAAATTTTCGTTCGAGCTAATCTGAGTGAAATCGATTCCGATTATTCGAAACTGAATTATCCGTATTAAAAATATGTATTACCAATTAGCACTCTATTTGGCGTGTTTGTCTAAGGCGGTGAACGTTCGGACGTACGAACTATAAAATAATGACGCCTATCCAAGTACTAAGAAATCGAGTCGCAACTTGCCGGCGACCACAGAGTAATGTGGTTTCTATTATAAATTGTAATCTATTTACGCACCTACTTCAAAATAAAATATAATTTAATATGAATTAGTTTAAACTTTTTACAAAAGTCAAGGTACTTTGGTAGGTACCAACTGGGTTCATATATCATTCTTAATTTAATCAATTATTTACATTTAACATTGACATCGATGTTACAAAAATATTCACAATTCAAAATACAACGAGTATGGTTCTACCGATGAGGTTCCAGCAGTTCTAACGTGACAAAATTCTTCGGTTGAATAGTGTGTTGCTGGTTCGCTTTCATAGTAGGCGACAATCAAAGTTAATGTAACACAGGAAGACCTTGCTATCCACCTTGTAAATAATGTCCCTTAGTAGGCTCCTACCATATTCAAGAGAAGAGAGAGAATTTAAGATGCCATATAAAACATGATATGTATATTTAGATCAACGTCAATTCATCATGTCAGTCTTCGCTCAGACTGAGAGAGTTTTAGGCCATAGACTACCGTGCTGGCCAAGTGCGAATTGGTAGACTCCATACAGCAGTGAGAAGTCATTTTTTTAGAGAACTCTCAGATGTGCAGGTTTCCTCACGATGTTTTCCTTCACCGTAAAGCAGCGATATTTAAATTTTAAATACGCACATCATTTTAGAAAAATCAATGGTGAGTGCCTGGGATTCGAACTACGGATCCTCGATTGAGAGGCCCACTTTCAACCATTAGGCTATCACTGCATGTATATGCTATGTATATAGAAAACACACACACATTACCTGTATTTCGTGATCATGTGCATCCACGACGCGGGGCTGACCTTCATGAGCGCGTACGGTATGAAGATGACGTGCATCCCGTTGAGGACGCTCGCAAGTACCGCGTGCCACAGCCCCGTCTCGCGCTTGAAGTCCAACACGCACACCATGTGCTCGCCCTCGGTATAGTTGCACGCCACGGAGAGCATGCGGCAGTGAGCCAACATCGAACCCCTGGGAAGGTTTCCATGTTATACTAACGTAACTCTGCGTATGGACGTAAAGTACATTTGCGATACCATGCGACAAAAAAAAACATTTTACAAAAGGTCTTCATTAATGATTTTACTTACATAAAATTAAGGAAATTTTACAGAGGGTCCATAATAATTAGTATATATATACAACAGATTATGAAGGAGGGTCCTGGTGTGCCAACATACAGGCTCTTGCTTAGTTTGAACACCAGACCTCCCACATATTACAATAGCTAAGTCGATAAGTATTAAAATATTATGTTACTTGAAATAAAAGATTGTTATTTGTGTGGAGATACAATAAAAACATTTTTATTTTGATTTGATTTGATTTACTGAAAGCTTTAACTAGGTGGTGACAAAATGTCAATTTTAAGGTGTATTATAAGAAGTGAGTACAGTTATCCTGCTAATGTCCCAATGCACGCAAAATGACTCAACTTGAGTCATATCTACGCATTAACTCTATTTAATGAAATATTCCTAAGCATGAAGTCGATATAAAAATCCTGTTTATACTCAAACCCTGGCTAATTAAACAACTCAAATTGTATCTTCGTATTTACTCTGTGAAATACTATTCCTATGCATATATGCCTATGACGACCCGCGTGGCGGAGCGCCCACCCCGAACCCGGGACCCACTGCATGTCAGATCGGTATGATCTGACATGCAGTGGGTACCGGGTTCGATTCCCGGCCAGATAGAAATGTGAATGACGAGTTTAAATTTCTGTTCTGGGTCTGGGTGTTTGTGTATTGGTCTTTGTGTGCCCATGGCACCCACGATACAGGAGAAAATCCTACTGTGTGTAGAAAGAGTTTATGTTTATGCAAGTCGGCACAGTATATTTGTTGCTATCCAAATGCTGACAAAATTACACAATTTGAGCTACATCTACGCATTTGCTTTTTTAAATAATTATATTCATATGCATGAAGGCGACAATAGCCCTTTTGCTATCCCGATGTATGCATAATATCATAAATTAACATCTACGAATGAACTCTATTCTATTTCTATCCTAATACTGGCAAAATGTCACCACTTCAAAGTATCTTTATGCATGAACTCGACACGATAACCCCATTTTGCGAGGGTCTCAATTAAGCGGGCGTTGAATGCCCTATTTAGGATGTTTAACTTGCTAACAAACAACAATAGAAAATGAAAATAATCCGTTGACTAAAAGTGTTTCAAAATTAAACATAAAACTAGTAACATACTTAAAAACATTAAAACAATACCCGACTGCTGAAAACAAAATTTTTGTTCCCAATAATATCATAAGGCTCAAATATGTCACAGAGATAGTCTGGAATAATCTATTGACTATTTTTGATCCCAAAAAATGTACGGTTTTCGTGGGATAAATTTGTTTTTGTTTTCAATAGAGCAAGGGTCCGACATGATGTTGCGCAATGGTAGGTTGGGGCAGGTAATGTCCTAGACTTTATGTCCTGGAAAAATGCACGGGTCCCACAAGTTAGCATACCCGTTGTGTGCTGCAGACCAGTGTATATAAAAGGAATAAATTAAAGTTTTAGTATACTGTAGGTAGTCCAACTATTACGTAAATACCAAAGAGGGACGGAGGAACATTGCTTCGATTTTATTTTTCATAACATAACATGAAGCCGGTGAAGTTTCATCGTAAAGAAGTAAAGCTCTGTTATAGATTTTAAAATTCGACTAAAGATGTTATTTTTTTTGTTCGTATTGAATGTTATTATGTTGCGTGCTCTTGGAAAAACCTGTTGATGCATGAAAATTGTTGAATGTATAAAATTTCCATTATATTAGGTACGTATGTTTTGTGATATTTATTTAAACGCGGGTGAAACCGCCGGGCACAGCTATTTAATAGTAATAAATTAACTTATTTGGTTTCTTCAATTACACAAAAAATCGCGGCGCGGACGATGAAACGAATCTCTGTGTAAATTGTTATGAAATGATGAATTTACCCGATTGGAAATTTCATTGGTTATTTTTGTGGTTTCGTTCAAAGAGAATTTTCTATTTCCTTTTGAATGGTTTATTATATACTTTTGTGTATAATAAATGCCCTGACCATATTTCTTTTTCTGTCCTCGTATTTGTTAATTATAAGTATTAAATGGAAGTACTTGCGAGTGTTCAAGGGAAAAATTGTATAAAGAGGGAGTACTCAACGAAAAGAGTATGGCTTCTTGAGGGTGCCGTCGGGGTCAGATTACAAACTACGTAATACGACTAAGTAGTATGATGTATATGATTTACTACACCTTCAAACTAAAACACGCATCTAAATAAATAGAGCATATAAGTTAAATGCAGTAATACCGAACGTAACCCGTAAGTAGAATTCACGTAAGTCGGAGTATAATTCCGTATATAGAAATTATCTTTAATTAGGGACCAAAGC